>JAOVVB010109673.1:0-12811 GCA_028570985.1 Heterobranchus longifilis
GCTTGAGGCCAGATCCAGAATTTCTTAATGAGGGAGAAGAGTAGATGTGCTTCCAGCTCCTTTTCAGAGTTTTTTTTTTTTTTCCTTCGGGAAAACCATGTTAAAGTATTGATCATGGCAGAGTATTTTACATACTTTAAAATGTGTCTGGAATAGATCTTTAATACTTATCCGAAGCAAATTGTAATTTTAAAAAGCAGTTATTGAGGGTTTGGTTTTATATATTTATTTGAGTAGTGCCGACAGGGGACCACAGTTCATTAAATTCAACAATAATTATTTACTTTTTAAAATATGTAGTTGATTAATTATTTTATGATCTTGCAAGCATATACAGTACAACCTCCAAAGCACAAATGTATTTAGACATGGTTTCAATCCCAGTCAGATCTCATATCAAAATCTTAAAAGATGGTTACCACACTCACAGCTATCTATCGATTCTATTTTCAGAATCACATCACCTACATGTGATGTGCATATAATTATGCTCCTTCTAAGTTGCATACATACGCCGTATTGTGATATATTGACTTATTAATATAATGCTATTGATTTCAAGCATAAAGCCCGGTGCTAATTAATGCTAGCAGAGGACTTTAACCTCAGGGCGGAGCACCAATGCAGCAATAGCACTGAGAGATTTTTACATTTCTGTGGTAGAATGTGGCTGTTTCAGAGCCACGTTCATCTGCTGGTATGTAAAGGCAATGTCATATGATAACTGAGGTTTTTCCTAAAACACATCTGTCAAAATATGTCACCCACATGCATGTGCAAGGCATACATATAGAACAAAAATCGTAACTGTATTTTTGTGTTGTCTCGCATGCTTGTTCTTGTGGCATCATTCTCGTCGAAGGTTAGCTGACATCATGAAGTTGTCACGCCGCATTTACTCAAGACTTCCTCAGCTTAAACGCGGGAAGATATGTCAGTCCCCATGAGTACAACCGCTAGCCTTTTTCTTTATAAATGTTTCATGAAGCTGTTATGTCATGTTCCTGTAGTTCCCTACAGCATCTTTCACAGCATCCTGAGTGATGCCAGTGATGAATTCATCACATTACTGTACAAGAGTTTGTTTTTTTTTTCCATCTAAATGCTGCAAAAGAGCAAGCGAAGGAGGACAAAAGAAACACACGGGTGGCGAGCACACTTGAAAGAGATATATAGAAATTGAAAATAGGTACAATAAAAAAAAAAAGTGTGGCAGAAAAAGGGAAAGAAAGTTGTGAGTGAGCGATCAAATCGGATGGAAAATGTCAAGAGAACAGCAGAGGAAGGAAGAGAGATAGAGATGCATGGGATGTGAAGTGCTGTGGCGCCTTGCCTGTGATGCTTGCAGGCTTTTGTGTTACCTCAGCCCGGACTGCCAGCCCCTGTGTTTTCTGCCCTGTACTCAAATGACAGCAGGCATCAACCTCAGACACACACACACACACACACACACCATTACTCTTCTATTGTTGTGGCAGAGGCCCTAATGGAGCTTCCCGTTTGACTGCAGATAGACACACACACACACAGACACACACACACACACACTCTCTGTTTCATAAGTACACACACGCAGATTGACAGCTAGTCCCTAGGCCACTGCTGCTACGCATGATTGATGGCAATGTTCCGTGGAGAATGCATGAGGCAGGGCGGCAGTGATTCAGGAACGGGAGCGGCGGCACAGTTTAGGTACGGAAACACTCCATTGGGTTGTGGTGGAAGAGAACAGAACGTACGGGAGGAGCGGGATGTTTCATGGCTGTCAGTCAACCAGACAGACAGACAGAGGGAGAGCGAGAGAAAGTACTGTGTCTTTGATTAAACTTGAAATCCACAGGAAGGGATGACTTCAGTTCACAGTAAATAATATAAACACCCACTCTTTTCCTAAAACCCACACGTCCACACACTTCATTCTCCACGCTCGCTCATTCCCTTCACCCCCAAAGGAACAAAAAAAAAAAAAGCATTAAAAAATGACAACATTTACCAAAACCACTGCAGAAAACTAATTTTGTACACATCACGCCCCAAATCAAGCAGTATGCAGTCAATATACAGTACACCAAGAACCCATTGCAGCTACAAAAATGTGCAATTATATCAAGCCTGTACAATCACACCCCTTCCCTGAGCAAGCACACAGCCCCATTGAGCGGCGACAAACTGTATAACCCTTCAATGTCAGTGACCAGCATGTAGTACATATTATGGCCTTAGGCCTGCCCAGCCCTTAGACAGAGAAACACAAGTGGCGGTGCTTTTCATTTGTGCTGAAAATCATGGAATCAAGAATTTTAACATCAGGGCAACTCTGCCCCAACAGACAGCAAGCGATTTCTGAGAGCCTGAAGGACTCCATCACCCAGAAATCACGTAGCGTGATGTGGGTATATTGCACACTCTTAAGGAAAAATAAATGGTATTCATAGTTGCTGGTCGGTGTGGAGATGGTGAGGAAAATCTTTTTAGGCGAGTTCAGTCAGGTTCAGCTGTCCCTGGACAGAGCATTAAGTTTTCTTGCTGTGTGTGGAAAATATTGACAGCCAATGACTAAGAGATTATGAAATATATATTTCTCTTGTTAAAGTGGCATAACATGAAAGTGTGAGAATTCATATTTGAGTAGCTTTGTGATCGCTGAGATTTGCCTCAGTGTTTATGTCTGTTTGCCTCTCTGTTGGTTTGTGTGCTTGCCTTTATGTGCACTTCAGGCAATACACACATTATGGGTTTTTAATAGGAAGATGAATTCAAAACACTGTTGTTATCAACAGTATAAGCCTGCAAGCAAACTATATTTAAAGTACTGTGTTGATTTAGCATAATCACTCAATTGTAGTTGTATCTCGGTGCACATTTATAAAGTATTACAACAAAGTTTGGAGCCATCATAATTCACATAATGTGGAACCGCTGCAGGTTCAAACACACAGGTTGTGGGTTTGGTTTCTGTAATTACAAATTCCTAAAAAATATTCTTGAGTATAATTTGTTTATTCAAAATTACTTTAAGGCAATCTCAGCTGCACAATAAAGTGTTCACAGTGAGAGACACTGCTTTGATAAAGTGAAAATGTGGCTTTAGAAAATGGGCCCCACCTGTGTGCAATATTACACATAATGACTTCCAAATGATTTGAGACCGATAAAATAATTCAAAGAGAAAGTGAGGGAAAGCTGCAAATAATTATTTCCCTCCGATCCAACTTTCGATCCTGCAATATTGATTTGTACCACGTGCAGCTGAAAGCCACAGAAGGTTATCAGAGTGAGACAGTGGTATAGTATGTTCACAAGAGGACACTGTAGCACTTCACAAACACATGCTGTATTCTGCTCTCCTCTCCTCTCGTCCATCCATTCTTTATTTCTGTCCCCAGAACAGGGTGAATGTGAATAATTGAGTCTTTTTACGATGAAATATTGACAATAAAAGAGTGTGTCATATGCATTTAAGTGACCTTCCTGCCTCGCGTGATGTCATAGTGTTATGAATCATGCATGCCACTGAAAGAATGTTTTTTTCTGCCAGGTTAGGCAGCAAGAGCCAAGACTGTGTACAGTGCAGTCCCATAGGAAAGAATGGCAACCTTGTGCACGTTTGCGGGGGAAACCAACTGTTGGTCTTGCTTGTAGATTTTACATTGATACATTATATTGTTCCACGCAAACATGGAAGTGTGTCCTTAACTTGGGAGTAACTGATAAAGAAAGAAAACCCCTACAGAGATCTGGCATATGACTGCACTGACGAGGGATGAAACACTAACATTGGGAAGTCATCAGAAACATGAGCTACTTCCTGTCAAAGCTATTTAGTGCTGTGTAAATGAGTGTCTGCAAATGTGTTTGTGCCTGTCACTATGATATTATGTATACTTGTAGGCCATTGCTCACATCTCTCGGTGATGACACCGATGGTTTGCTTGATCACAGTTCTTTTAACTCTGTTGTTCTTACTTTTGCATCCTGTGGAATACATTTTGAACTCGCGTCCTGGCATGAGGAACTCAGAAAAACATCCGGACTCCAGTCATGTTGGGACCCACAAATCTGCACAACACATTTTGGGTCCTGGCTATGGCTGAACAATTAAATTGAAATTTTATCGTAATCACAATATGGCCGATGCTGCAATTTTCAAATTGCAGGAGCCGCAATATTTGCCAAAGGGCGAGATGCGTGTCCAAATACCGTTTTAAATTAAATATTGTTGTCCTGGCCTATACGTCATAGTCTACAGACTTAAGACAACATCATTGTTTGGTACAGATCCCTGCAAAAATCTCACCAGGATCATTTTAATGTTTTTCAATGAAAATGAGAATAATGATGTAAAAAAATGTGTTTAAAAAAAGTGTTATTGTCTAACATCGCAAATCATGTTGCAATTGCAATAATTTTTCAAAATTGTTCTTCAGGCCTAATTCTGGCTCTTTAAGAACCAAGATGCGGTGTTAACCCTCTCTCTTTTTCTTTCTCTTTAGACTATCGCCCCCCTCCCATGATGCCTCCTAACCGAGGAGGAGGAGGAGGAGGAGGTGGAGGAGGAACAGTTGGTGGTGGAGGTTCCTCCTCTTCATCTACCAGCCGCACCACCACCACTCGTTCTCCTCCCTACTACACCACCCCACGGCCTCTCCTCACCACCTCCCCCGGCCAACGCTACCGAACCACCACCACGGTTCGCCAGCCTGCCCTGGTTCCTGCCGGTGGCTCGTCATCCGACACCAACCAGATTCCCGACACCAACCAGAAAGCCGGAGGACGCTCCCCTCCGGTGCAGGTCCCTCCCGCTGCCCCGCAGCCTCCAGCCCTGCCTCCCCAAGACTTCTGCAGCCCAAGGGTGACAGCCGACATATCATGGCCCCGGACACAGCAAGGCCAGACAGCCAAGCAGCCCTGCCCTGTAGGGACGCTGGGTAAGGAAGCTGCATGGCAGAATGTATAGAGGAATTGACATGGTAGGACCAGTGGATGGTTGGTTAGAGTGTGTGTGAAAGCTTTGCCCAGTGAAATAAGTCTTAGTCTACTTGTTCTTCTTTGCAAAACTCTTGGCAAAATACAACTGTAACCATGTTATAGTTTGGGATAGTGGGGTTGTATGAGGTACCATAATCAGGGTGTTACCTACAGTAGATGGCGGTCGGCACGCCCCCCAGTTTGGAGAAGCAGACAGGAGTCCTGGTACAGAAGCTAAGCAATGTACTGCTGTGGACGGGAGCTGGAGCAAAACGTATTTTAGCCACCTAAAAATAAATCAATATCAGTTTTAATGTATGCTATATTTAGAATATGTTCACGACTTTACCTTGATTGTTACTACTGATTGTTGAAGCATCACTACCACTATTAAATACAAAAGTATAAGCAGCAGGACAGTCTTAGTCTGTAAAAAGTAATGTTGTTGCTGGTCTGTATATGTATATATATACTGCACATGCTGCTGGATAGTAATTCAAATAGTGCATCACAGTTTTGCATGTGAAAACTTACCCTGTCAAGTTACTATCTCCAATAATTAAATGTAGTCAAGTAAATATATGTTTATAGAACACATTTAAAAAATGAATGTTGACCAAAGTGCATTACAGATAACATAAACCCACAACACATAATTATTTTCAATTTATTTTAATTTGAATTGTTTAATTTAAAATGTCTCTCTAAAGCACTGTGGTCAACATTTGTTGATTGTAAATGTGTGCCATGAATAAATTGACTTGACAATTAAATATTTCAAATTAAAATTAATAGACAAATGATTTACGTGCAATACACACCCACACAAACACACGTCGGGGGGGTGGGCTAAATATTAGATTATGCACAGTTCTGCTGCACTGCTAGCAAAGTATGTATATACTTGTATATACACAAGTCTGTGACAGGACTGGCAGGTAAACATAAAGTAGACGATGGATTTACACCAAACATCACAACTACTAAAACAAAGACAAGAAAATATGACTTGAAAATATTTTTATCTAAAGAGGGGCCTTGCAGAAAAAGTTAGGAGATGTAAAAGTGGCATCGGGAAGATCTCAGTGAGGAATACACTTTTCTACAGCAATGGACAATGCTTGATCACCCACTGAGTTTGACATACATAACATATTCAATTCTAGGGCTGCACAATTAATCAAAAGGTTATCGAAATATGGGCTAGTACAATATTTGTTAGAAGTAAAATATGTGTCAAAATACCATTGTGAATTAAGTATTGTGGTGGTGCAGATTCTACAGACTAAAGACTAATTCTTTGTTTGGTACAGATCCTCGCAAAGAAAATCACACCATGATCATTTTCATATATTTTCCAATTAAAATGAGAATAATGATGCAAAAATGATCATTCCCTACAACATTGTGAATCGTATCGCAATTGCAATATCAGTCAAAATAATCGCAATTAGATATTCTCTCCATGTCATACAGCCCTATTCAATTCCCTCTGAAAATGTAGAGTAGTCGATGTCTCACAACACACAAACACAAGTTTCCTTAGGACAAATCCTCCTATTCTCATCAATTAGCTCACATGACAACGATGATTCTACAATCCTCCTTACACACACACACACACACACACACACAGACACACAGTACACACACACTGCTTCGTGAACCTGAGGCACCTCAAGAGTCTTCGTGTCTCCTGGTGAATGTCAGCCCTGTCTCACCCTGTTTGTTTTGCTTGTCTTGCAGGCGTGGCCACATACGTGTGCATGGCCCATTTGGGCTACTGGGATCCCCAAGGCCCCGACCTCAGCAACTGTACGTCGCCCTGGGTTAACCACATCATGCAGAAAGTAAGTCTGAATGCTGCTGCTGCTGCTGGCCCTCGTAGCTCCCACCGAGCCCTAGTTTCAGGCTATAAGGGTATGTGTTATGGATATGGTCTTGGAGCGATTTCTCATGCATGGAGACGCACTGACTAAAGGGGAAGATTGTGCCCATGTATCCATCTTCATTTCTTAGCCCTAACTCATGTTTCAGATCTGAGAGTTTTTATATTGCTGTAGGGGAATGGAAATGCTGTTCTATCATCATAATATGCTAACATGCATCATGATAGGTACATTTACATAGAATGCATTGTTTTTTCACAGGATAACATGATTGTGTTTGCCTCTTCAAGATACTTTTATTCTGGAAAGTGGTGCCCTAGTTATAAGTTCCCTTCTTACAATTTAAATGTATGGCTTTGTGTCTGTTCTCACATGAGCCACACGGCTTTAAGGGTTTTCTTTATGAGACAAAACAAGGAAAAATGGTCCCTGTAAAATCAGCAGGAGTTGTCTCTGTAAAGTATTCTTAAATGTTTCTAAATGTTTTTTATGGTAACAGTTATAAGGTGCTGCAGCACTAGTGCTGGGCGGTATGACCAAAAATGTATATCACTGTATTTTTTTAAAGACCCCCTCTGGTGAAAATCAAGTTTTTATATGATACAGCATTTCTGTCTTGAAACTGCAGTGTGCCAACAACAGTCTCAAAAATCTGGATTCAGACAGACAGGTTTTATGACATAATATGTCTAAGTAACCAATCAAGTCAACTTGTGGCTGGGACATTCAATAGTGTTTTTTTTTTTCAACTTTTTTTGTGGGAAAACCATGTTAAACAAAATATTAATCATAGCATAATATTTTTACATACTTTAAAACGTGTCTGGAGGAGGACTGGTGGTTTCACGGTATATCAGTGTTGTGTTTTTGCATGACTGGGTCTTTATATAGGTTTATATAGGCTTATTCCAGGAGTAGAATATAAATACATTTGAATGTCACTGTGTATATACTGAAGGCTTTGATTACTGTAGAGTTTGCTAAGCTCCACAAAAAGATACAATATATGAAGGAATCTAAATGCATGAAACAGTTGGCTGAAATATCTTTCGCCCCGCTAAGACCTCAAATGCAGTGTTTTAATCCCTGCTCTGAACCGTCTTTCTCGACTGTCTGTAGCAGGACCATGTTCTTGCACAGGTGGATTGTTAATGCGTTCCTAATGTCGCCCCACCGTTTGTTCTTCCTGTGATATGCAGTACCTCCAGCAAACGTCTCTTCAAGCGATGTCTGACCCTTTGGCTTCACTGTTTTCACTGGTGCTACAGCTTGTCTCGACCGTAGCGCTCTTCGCAACGAACAATATTATATATTTTTCTGCCTATTAAAGAGTTACAGCAATTGTTTCAGCTATGTATGGCGGTATATGAAAAATTTATATTGTACAGGAAATGAAAACCAGTATATTGCCCAGCACTACACTACACTGACTTCCTCTCACCCCTTCAAATAACCTAATCACTCTCCTCCTGTTGCTCCCCCCCCATCCCATCCTTGTTCTCGTCGTGCACATTCCTCCGCATGTACTTCTCTCACTCCATCTGTCCTTTACCTCTCTGCCCTTCATCTCTTGTCCTTTCATTTTTCCATCTGTCTTTTGCTACACTCTTTCGTCCCCCTCACTGTCCTCCTCTTCACGCTCTCACTGACTTTCCTTTCACTTCTCACCTCATCTGACTTTTTTTTTTTTTTTCTTTCTCCCTCTCTCATTCTTTGTCTATTCCACTCTCCGCCCACGTCACCCTGTTTGGCTCGCAGCTCCGTTCGGGCGAGACGGCAGCGATTGTGGCCAGGGAGCTGGCAGAACAGACCAAAGGGCTTCTGCGTCCCGGCGATGTGCCGTCCACGGTGCGGGCCATGGCCCAACTGGTCGAACTGCTCGACGTCCAGCTCAGGAACCTCACCCCCGGGGGCAAGGACAGCGCTGCCCGCAGCCTCACCAAGGTACTGCCTCAAGAAACCCTCCTTTGTGTTCTGGAGGTCAATGTATTGTGAGTGATTGAGTGAGATGAATGATTTTCTTGCAGGCACTGCTATAGGGAAGGATGCAAGGTAAATGAAAGAACATTAAGTGAAAGAGGGATGAGGGAGAGAAAAGGGAACAGAAAGGGAAACTCTTTCAAGTTAACAGTAAGATGAATAGCGTCAGTGGTTAGTGGTTTTGTCTTACACTCATTCTTCAGGGGTTAGAAAAGTCTCTCTGCGCAGAGTTTGATGAAGAACCATACGTAACACTGTAGATTTCCAGATGATAAATAGCTGCTTTTAGACCTTATATTATCCTCTTCTGAGGGTCTTCGGAACAAGTTTTGCTCGACATTATCGGTGATAGATAACTGCTTTTAGTATTTGGAAACTCTTTTCAGATCAGCACTGAAATTTAATAAAACTCTGTCTCGCCCTGGGAGTCATTCTCATTAAAACATACAGTACTTGAGATGAAAACAGGCTTGGGACACACTTTACGTCATATAGCTCATTGTTTAATGAACTTCAGCCTTTGAGCTACAGCTATGAAGATGCTGTCGACAAGCAGGCTTGAGTGCTTACTTCAGGATTACATTAATGGAAACTCGATCCGGAGTATGCGAAAGATCTGTTTTACTACTCCGGTAGACAAGGAAAGAATTTAGTTCTGTACTTTGTTCATGTAGGCATTCAATTAAAGTGAGTTAAATCATTGGGGAATGGCTGACTGGCTGGCTTGGCTGGCTAATTGACTGACTGACTGACTGACTGTCTGTCTGTCTGACTGACTGTCTGACTGGATGGCGGACTGTTTCTTGATTGTCTCTGCTGAGGTCAACAGTGATAGGCGGGGTTTAGCAGCCAGATTGACAGCTGCTGCCACCTCTTATACAGTCACTGGGTTTTTTTTTTCAGCTTTTGCTTGAGTCACTCGGTCTGCTTTACTCACTAGGGTCTGCCTTTTTTTTCCCTCACTGTCAAAGTCTTTACATTTCCTTTGCTCCCTCTAAATAATTCAGTGTGAAGTGAATACATGTGTAAGTGGAATCAATTAATCTGTGTTTTGTTGTTGACCAAATGGCCTGTTAAAAGGTTGAATTTGTAGGAAAAAAAGTCCTCCATAGAAGAGGAAAAGCATTCCTCTTGTTTTCAATAATGGCCCAATTATATATACCTAATTGAGTAATATGCCAGCTTATTATGCTAATTTTTGTTAGGAAATCGAATATGACCAATCATGCACGAGTGGCGTAGTAATTAATGCCATCAATTAACTTGACAGTAGATGCAGAGAATGAGTAGAAAAAGGAATGGAGGAATAGAAAATTATGAAAACGATCTGGAAGAAAAAGGGAAATGGATAGTGGAAAGATGGTTAAGGGAGGATGAATGAACATAGGGGGCGAGTGAGCAGAATAACAATATATGCCACAGTCTTTTTGTGCAATGCTAATCACGTGGTTGTGACTGCCGTTGTGCACATGAGTGTGTGTATGTGTGTGTATGACTGAGAGGTGTTCTATCGCTAACAGCTGAATTGTTTGAATTTGCAGCTTCAGAAGAGAGAAAGGTCCTGCAGGTTTTTCACACAGGTATTTCCGCTTCCTGGTATCGTTGATTAATTTGCCACACCATAAAACCCACATGTTTTTGTTTCTTTACACTCAGCATGTGATCTGCAAAGCAAGCTTGCGTGTGTCTGATCACACATTACAACGCTCCGCGTAGAATTCTAATTCTATGCTGCAGCAATTGTTTTATGATTTGCATCCCAACCCTTTGAGGAGTCAATAAACGGCTCTGTGCATCAGAATCACTGGGAACCATCCACTGGTGACAGCTAACAAAAGTTTCAGTCTCCTCAAAGTGTTCGCATTCTTTTGTTTTCAATTTCCCTTTTTTTTTTGCATTCGGAATCAATGGTACTGATAAGAGGCCATGATCAATATCAATAATAGCTCATCTATTTTGCAGTTCTGTCTGCAGAATTATAAACAGGCCTGCCTGGAACCAAATGACTCGCTATCCATCTCCATTCAATGAAATGTCCTCTCTGCTGCTGTATCAGAGAGAAAGACCTGAGTATGATGGATACTCTGTTGGATATTGCTTGGTCACAGCCTCTGTGCCTTAAAAAAAATAATACCAGCTTGTGTTTGTGGCTCTCTTAATTTATTTCCCGTCCTTGTTGGTCTGCTTGTATTGATGTTTGTTCGTGTTGACGCCATGGGCTCACACCGTGAACGGAAAATCCAACATTATTTAGGCATGTTTCTGGTCAGCTAAAATCACTATTCAGAACATCAAACAACCCCACCTTCCTCATCCATGTGCTGTGGATAGACTGCAGAGTCTCTCGTTTTCCCTCTCTGCATCCAGGCACACACACACACACACACACACACACACACACACACACACCCTTGATGGGCTAGCTCTTTTTCTCCTGATGCAGGGTTTTTCCCCCACTCTCCCCTGAAAAGTCTTAACGTCAGCACCAGTCAGCAATGTCACATCATAGAACATGGCTTAGGACTATATGCAAGCTGACACACTCACACATGCATGCACGCTACAAATATATAAATATATTTTCAACAATGATCTCATGCCGTCACATCAAAAACAGTCAGACATTTTGATGTGTCTCCTTAATCCAATAAAAATGTTGCGTTTCAAGGAGTGGCTGCGTTCAGAAGTTACAGGTTCAAAATCAAAACGCTCCAACCGCACACCTTGGGTACTGCAGAGGGCTGGGAGTGATCGATTATATAATTAGCCTTAGTAATGTGAAACAAAATTATACCAACAGTCCCTTACTCTGCCAGATAGAAATGTGCGTGATTAGGGATGTGGTGTGGCGCTGCCCTCTCCTCGTTAATTATCTACAGCACTAATTGCCAAGTGAGGAGAGTGGGCAGGAGGTTTGGGTTCTTAATAGAGACAAAAAATAATTGAATTCTCTCTTTCCTTCTTTCTCTCGCTCCCCCTCTCACACTTCATCTCTCCTCCTCTCTCACTTCGTTTGGGGAACTGGGGACTCGTTTCATGTATACTAAATTGGCAATTTATTCATGATGAAGTTGGTGGTGTGGAGAGGCTTTCATGCTGTAGGGTGGATTGATGGAGGGAGGTCTGCAAGGTAGACTGAGAAAAAAGAGAGGGGGGGGCGGGGGGGCGGGTAGAAATTAAACAGAGAAAGAGAGGAGAGTCACAGAAACAGAAATGGAATGTGAGAGAAAGAGAAAAACAATAAAAGGGGCAGTGAGGAGACAGTGATGCTCAATGACAATGTCTAATTTGCCCTCTATTTATGGATGGCGGGTCAGAACACGGCATGCTGTGAATTTAAAGCCTGATTTAGCTGCAAACTCATCCTGTCAGGGAAGACAAACTCCAACAACAACTGACAGATAAGCCTGCTTCTCTGATGAAAACATTTTCAAAACATGCACCGTCTCAGAGCTCAGCCAAGCGACTAAAACAGAAGAAAAAAATCCATTCTGTCTTCTACTCTTGCCCCTTTCCATACTTCTAACATCCCAACTCCGTCGTTTTATAGTGTGGTCCTACCGTGCGCGAGCGTACACACATACAGTACGTCTGTGCACGTGTGCTTGCGCGTGTGCCCGTGCTCCCCTTGTGTAGCTGGGAGTAGTAGAAGCTCTAGTCTGTCTTGCCACTGCTGTTTACGCTGGATTACCCCAACGCTTCAAAGCATTTCACTTCTGCCCCATTTACTGGCGCGTGTGTCTGTGTGTTTGCGCGCACGCACATGCGCGTGCCTACCCTGTAGTCACACATAGGCACGTGCACGTGCACACGAACGACACCCTTATCTGTCTCTGCAGAGTCTCTCCCCTCTTTGAAGACCTCTAAAAAAAAAAAAACTGTCTCCATTTTAGCCCTCAAGTCCTCATACTTGTGCGGATAGAAATGTCACCAACGGCACCGGAGCTTACAGGCTCACAAACCCCCCCCCCCCC
>JAOVVB010109694.1:0-12811 GCA_028570985.1 Heterobranchus longifilis
CATGCTCTGTTTTTGATTTAATGCTCATACATGTGTGTGTGTTTATAGGCTGTTTTGCTATTTGACCTATCTGTGTCTCATTTGTGCTGATAAGTACATCTCTCTGCAGAGTCTAGTGTTCCCTGCTTTAGTTGTATCATACTGTGATGTTTGGTTTTAATACGTGTATGGAGGTTTGATGTGGTCATTAACAGATTATTATATCAGATTTGCTGACATAAAGCAACCCCCCCCTCCCAAAAAACATCAACATTACCTTTGTCCATTCATTGAGCTTGAGAAAGGTGTCCCAGGCCAGGCCGTTCGGCTGTAAGGTCCCCATGTAGAAGACTGGTCCACCTGAAGGGTCTTTCTGAGGGACGGAGGACTGTCGACGGTCTGAATGAGGCCACCCACCAGCAATGGCTCCATCGATGTCCAAAGGGTAGATCTTCCAGTCCGTCAGCACGTCTTTACCCAGGATCAGGTTGCTCAAGAGGCCCTGCGGGACACATAGTGTTAGTGTTTACCATCTCATGTTTGTACTTTGTGTACGTTAATCACAGTTACTGTCAAAGAAGTGGGAATATTCTACATTTTTTATGAGTATTATCATGATTATTTTGGGTTTGTGGTTTAATCTCTAACCTGGTAGCTATATCAATCTGTATGTTCATATTTCAAATATGTAAATGGGTGGAAAATACAAAGAATTTGTCTAGTGTGTGTGTGTGTGTGTGTGTGTGTGTGTGTGTGTGTATTTCTGTCATTGCAGTTTAATAACAGTTTATTCATGACAGAGGTCTAACAGAGTACGAGCACTCTAGAGTCTAATTGTTACATCACTGTTTGTGTATACAACATATATCATATACAACTTGAATAATGTCCTTATTTAGATTAATAACAATGCTTTAAGGTTATTTATATATTTTGTGACATTTCTCAAATAATCAAGCCTAGTTTGAGGCAAAGGGGAGGATTATAACATCAATACTTCTTCGCTATAATACTATTTGCTGGGTTTTAATGAGGTCAAAACAAAACACAAAAGACTGATTTAGTAGTTATTAGTTTTACAGCACTGAGGTTTGCGGAACCCTAAACGATAGCGGAAGCCTTAAAGAAGTGATTGTCTGTGCAGAATTGTTTTTAATTGACTCTCTAAGGGATTGGACTTTGTTCTCTTGCCTTGTAGTCATTGATCTTGCTGCCAAAGTTCACCCTGCCCATGTTCTCAACCAGGATGTCCACAGTGTCCCCCCGCTGTCCTGTGACGTTCATCACCAGCACAATGTCTCTCTGCAACAGTCCCTGGAAAACCTGTCCACGCAGACACACACTCACGAGTATTAAAAAAAAATACAAAATCACTGCGTAAGAATTAGAATTTTCACAACCTTTTCGAAACAATCATGCGTGGTTTTAAACCTATGATGTTTTCCCTTCACCCGACCTGGAAAATCTGATTGGTTAGACAACAAAAAGTTCATTGTAAAGGCTTACCCCATTGATGGACACATATGCACGGTCATGAACCCCATTCAGTGGAGAGATAAGTGGCGTGGGCTCTGAGAGGTCCCGGGGCAGCGTGGTCCGATAAAGCATGTATCCATAGTACTGAACACAATGGACATGACAGGATGCAGACACAACAGTTAGAAGTTCTCCATGTTTCAAGAGGTTTACTGCCACTACAACACCAGTCCCCTCCCCTTTTGTTGCCTTCAGACAGACACCACGCTGCGGTCGAATTGTCTTTTTTTGCTTTAGGAAGGTTCCAGTGAAATGACCCGGAAGTATCTTAGTGGCAGCCATGATAAGAGCTGGTCGGATTCTCTACATGTTAAGAAAATGTGCTTCAGTGCTTCATTTCTTATCTGCTTTAGCATAATGATACTCAGGACCATCCTTTATGAAAGGAAAGGAGATAACGCCGTCCCACAATTCCTTGCAGCAGCAACATTTAAGCATGGCTCCCACAGGTCCTTGAAATCCTTGAAAGTTTGTGAATTTGAGGGGGAAAAATCAAAGCCTTGAAGGTTTTTGAAAATAGACATGGGTCATTGAAAGTGCTCGGATTTGTATATTTTGTGCAAGAATAGAAAATGAAGTTGTTTTGATGTTTTCTTTAGTAAATAGACTACATTCTGCTGTCTGCATGTCTCCTGCAGTTGCGTCATTGTTTCATGCACCAGCCTGCTAGTTCTCATTATAAAAAAATGTTGTAACAGTGTTGGATCCTTGAATTTGAGGGAATTAAACTTGGAAAGTCCTTGAAAAGTCCTTGAATTTAATGCTTAAGAAGGTGTGGGAACCCTGCTAAAAGTGACGCACCATTCGGCCGTTCACAAAAACAAACGATATGCCTATCTTGCATAAATGTAACAGTTATTTCCAGGATTCATGTTGATACATATAAGTGGACAGGAGGAGCGTGAGCAACCGTTCTCAATGTGACAACCAATTAGTTTCACTTTTCTGTTTTTTAATTTATTAATTTTAATTCCAGCCTTGGTAATGAAGCCATATTTTTCACTGGGTTGTCCACATTTATATAGCCTGCATGAAACAACACGGTAAGAAGGGTTAGTAGTCCGTCTTCTGAACATTGTAGTTTGACAACGGCAGACCCACGTCAATAACATTCACCCTCACATAATTATGCAGCAGAGTGTAAGTGCTGTCGGATCCTCTGACAGCACTGCGGTTGTCTTTTCCTAAGTCCTTACGAATTGTCCTTCAAATCATTCCTTGACCTCATGAGGTAAAACAAAAGTGTTTAGGAAATTCTTTTGTACAGCCCATACCTGTTTCATCTCCTCAAACGTCAGAGGATACTGGGATTTCACTGGCCCGAGCGGTGAGATGGTGTTCAACAGACCGCTGATGTTTCCAACCTGAGAAAGTGTCCATTATTGGGATCAGTCACAGCAAACTGCGCTTTAAAAGCTGAAATCATAATATCAGGGTTTCTACACAGTATGGAAAAGTATGGAATTTGATTTTCTGGATACCTATGGAAAAAGTATGGAAGTATGGTGTTTGCAGACTATTGCACATATTTTGTTTTATAAAATATAAAAATTGGAATTTCTAAAAATACAGTGTTTTTCATGGCGTTTGGAGCCAAAATGTTTACCGCTGTGTGACGGTACATGTCTACAGTATCCGTCATTTCCACACTTCCCATTCATTGTCTGTGTAAGCAGCCGTGCAATGCATTCTGGTAGGGCCGCGCTGCATTTCGAGAGATGGGGTGCTGCCTTACCAGCTCCTCATTTGCATAAAGTTGAAGTCCAGGCTACTTTATGCAAATCAGGGGCATCCAGTGTGGTTCGCCACCTCTTGAAACTCACAAAAATCTTTTAAAGTTTTTGATCTAGAATGAAGACAGATTCAGAAACTGCACTGCTTTTTTCTCGCCTCAAATGTTTTCGGAAACACGTTTTCTGAAACTATTTTCATAATATAAGAGAAAGTTTCCAAATGAAGCGTGATGTTGGTCATCATCAATGGTGGGAAACGATCTCTCACATCTAAAACCGGCTCTGCCGACACGTACCGTGAGAGAGCGGGGCCAGATAATAAAAATAGCTATTTGCACTCAAATATGGTTTAAAAAAATCTATCGAGAAGTCTGGAAATTTGAGTTTGGAAAAGTATGGAATTTTAAAATGGAAAATGTGTAGGAACCCTGTAACATTACCTTTTTTAGAGTCACAAAGCCATAGGCAAACTTGGGAGTTGCTGGTGGCATGGGGCCGGAGGGAATATCTCTAAACTGTGGAAAAACAGTGATGCATTCATCATATCATATGAACAAGTGTAATCAGAACATCAACCATAGTGGGGGGCAGTCCAATCAGTGGTACCTGCTTAATGACATCTCTGATGGCCAGCAGCTTCTCTGTGGGGTCTCCTGCCTCAGACAGCGGGGCGTCGTAATCATAACTAGTCACTACTGAGCGGAACCTCGTGTCATGATCGGCACCTTCGGGGGAAACACAAAGAGACGAATGCACCACAAGCTGAGCTTTTATCTCCGTCTAAATCACGTGAACAACTGAGATGATCCAAAACTGAAAACCAGTGACTTTACCATTCCAGTAGCCAAAGTTAGTGCCTCCTTCAAACATGTACCTGAGGAGAGAGACGGGTAGACTGTGTCACGTAGTGGGGAGACTTGTCATTGTCATTGATTTCTTAATTTTCGTGCCATGCACACAAAGTGCTCAACCCTCATGGGTTTTCAAGAAAATGTATTTTGCAGTGTTAAAACAATTCATTACATTTAATTTCATTACATAGACGGGTGCTTTTCACCTGTTGGGACTATATAAAGATTTCATGTCATGTTTATCCTGTCAAAATAATTGCAAGTCGCAATATTATTCTTTTATTATTATACTATTATGGCACTATCAAAAAAACATTTTTTTAAATGGTGCTAAAACACACTGGAATCGCTTTACATTTTGCTTTGTTGGGACTTTATTCCTCAAAACATTACCACTTTTTTGCAACTTTTTCTAGAAACATTCTGGCTTTTTTAAAGAAACATTACAACTTTTTCAAAGAAACATGATGACTTTTAAAAAAAAATAAACATTATGACTTTTTTTTATAGAAACATTAAGACTTGATTTAAGAAACATGACGATTTTTTTCTCGAAACATTGACTTTTTTTATAGAAAAATTAAGACTTTTTTTAAGAAACATTACACCTTTTTTTTTAAAGAAACATTCTGACTTTTTTTTAAGAAGAAATAAATATTTGTATTGCATCACAGATAGGATACTGTAGTGAACTGCAGTCAGTTTGTGAGGATATTCACGATTATCCCAATAATGGAAATTCAACACAACAACTTATTGTGAGTGTTTTTATCGCGATCCACGATAAAATTCATTACTGTTCCATCCCTACTGGCAATATTCTATATCCATGGGTTTTGTTGACAATAAGAAAATATAGAACAAACTTTGCGAGTGTTTGGGGAGACATACATGTTGACGTTGGCCCCCATGGTTAGCATTTGTCCGAGCACTCTGCTGACCTTCTGAGCATCAACCACAGCATGCTGATCCCCCCAGTGGTCCAACCAGCCAGTGTAGAACTCGGAGTTCACCTGTAACATCATTTAAAATCCCATCATATGCTTGCTTTGATGAGTCAGGAATTACTGCATGTTAAGATTAGTGAATTAGCGTGTCACTAACCAGCGGCCCTCGAGGTTCAAACCTTCTTTGCCGGTTGAAGGCTTTACTTATGTTGGTGTCTGTATAAAAGGGGATAAAAAGGAGAAATGACAACTTTCCCTGTGAATAACTTAAAGTAAACTTCTTAACCTTATCCTATCTTAACTGTTTGGTAACCATGGTGATAGGGTTAGCACCTGATAAGAGAAAAAAGCCATTACAGATTAACAGTTCCTAAATCATGTTCCTATGCTAACTCATGATAGGAAACGTGTATTACACAAGGTTTGCTCTGATTAGCTTGTGAGAAAAATATGGCACGCCTTTGCAAAGGGACACTGATAAAAACATCCTGCTTCATCTACTTAAAAAAAAAAAGCCAACTTTTTGCATCAGATTATTATGTAGAACAAGCAAGGATAGTTTATTTTATATGTAAAAATGAATTTGCAAGCAAAGTCAACTTAACTTTATTATGTAGATTAAGCAAGACTGTGCAATGATTTGAATTTGTGGTTACTTGAGAAGATACTTGTTTCTGTGGCTCCTCCCACTTCAGTTATATTGGAACAGAGTTGTGTGGGATAATGTAAAAAAAAACATTTTTTTAAAACTTGCACAATGTCTTGAGTTTTGAACAAAACTTCAAACTCAGATACATTTATGTAAAGATACAAACTAGTTTTTTTTATTCCTAACATCACATATTTATTTATGCTACATTTACATCTGCTCAGATTCTTTTTTTCCTGTGTAGTTCTCAAACTGTGGGTGGAGATACTCAGATGGGGGGGGGCGGTATTTTCGAATGAGTCCTGCACTTGACATCAGAAGCGACTAGCGAGGACAAATCTGAACAGCTTGGTTGAATCACATGTTTTCAGATCTGGGCAGCCCACAACAAACTGAATGTTGTTTTATTTCACAGTTTGTGTGCAAGGCACTGAAAAGTTTTTCATGATATGCCTCGTTTAAGACTTAAGATAGGAAATATCTGTAATATGGCCCCAGGATGCTATCTTGTTAATAATTTTCATACAGTACCAACCTGTGCCAAAGTCCACTGTGGCATATATTCCCTCCAGAGTCCCGCATGTCATCTCCTTGTCGGTGTTTCCATCCGTGGTGAACAGCACCGTGTCCTCGCCCAGAAAGAAGCGGAGCAGAGTCCGCAGGTGACGCATGTAGTTGTAGTCACAAGCGAAGTAACTCCCATATTCGTTCTCCACCTGTAGCCAAAGAGGATTGATTAATTAAAACCATTATTAAAATACTAACTAATACAAAAACGTAACCACTTAATGCTCTACCTGGACAGTAATGATGTTGCCCCCGTTGATATACAGCCAAGGCTTCATTTTGGGCAGAAGAACAGCAAACCAGTTGCTGACTGCCTGGAGATAATCTGGAGCAGAAGAAAACAAATCAGTGGCACACTACTATTTACTATTTATAATATATATATAAAGACACATACAGTAAGTGCATGTTATACCTGTGTCAGCCGAGCGAAGTATGATGTGTGGTTTCTGAAGTAGCCACGCTGGCAATCCACCCTGGGAAGGAAGGCCAAATTATGTTTTTTTAATATATACTTTTAAAAAATATATCAACAAGAAATAGATGTGTCAAAAGTCGCTCACTGGAAGAGTAAGCAACTTTTGACACATCTATTTCTTGTTGATGTGTCAACAAGAAATAGATGTTTCAAAAGTCGCTCACTGGAAGAGTGCAGACAGGAAGCAGTTAGAGATCGTGTTTCTGATTTCTTAGTGAGGTGACTAATACCAATCCAGAACTGCATTTTAAAGCAGTCTGTGGCACTCTACCAGGGGGTCCATGAGCATTTTCAGATCCATTCATTTAGATTATCATGATATATATTTTTTTCTCTTTACAAAATGTGTCATAGTTCAACAAATAATATTTTAATTTTTAAATCTATAGCCTAATAGTTCATAGATTACATTCTAATTTAACAAATCTGTAACTATTTGAACCTGCAAATATGATTAATACATGTCTAATATCTTTCTAATACAATTCAAGTGTAAAAAACACTGCTACGTAAAATTATTCCAAGGACATACATAAGAGGGTCCCCGCCATATTCTCTATCTTGTATGGAGTCCTTGGCTGACAAAAAAAATGTTGAACCTCTGTTTTAAATATATGAAATACATGTTAAATATAAATACTGCTAACATCAAAGTAACACAGTTGCATTCATTATAAGTGTGCATGTTGTAAGAAGAGTAACGCATACATGATGAATATTTAGGTGATAAAAAGTATAGAGCATACTGTTATTGTTGTTAAGTTTACTTTGATTGTAAACCTCCACTTATAAAAATATGATGGGTAAATCTTTTATATATTTTGTACTTCTTGTTTCAATCTATTTGTGATACCCCGTGTTTCTGTAATGCTACATTGTAATTGTTGGTTTAAGACACTTTCTTGATAATTTATCATTTATTGTGCTTTAGGCTGTGATGTCGTGAAGTCATTTTGTGACTAAAACTGTTCACAAGTTCAATTTCTCACCATTTCCCACTCTGCACAGATGTACGGTCCGGGACGCAGGATGACCAGAAGTCCTGTCTGATTGGCCAGATCCAAAAAATGCTCCAGATCTCGGTCCCCGGTGAAGTTTTGGACCCCCTGTACCGCTTCATGGAAGTTCCAGGGCACATACCTGTGTGGAGGCAGAGTAAATGTACGGTAAGAAAGCATAGTGGCAAAAATATGTACTTAAGAATGTGACGTGTTGAACTTACACTTGGATAGCATTGAGTCCAGTCATGTACATCTTTACGAGCCGGTCCTTCCAGTAGTACCGTGGGATTCTGGAGTAATGAATACTGCCTGAGATGTACTGAAAAGGCTTCCCATCTTTCAGGAAACAGTTGTTTTTGTAGTCTATAGAGAATGATCTTTCTCCAGCGACCTGCAAGAGATGGCATCTGGTGAGGTGCTTTTTTTTTATGTATATGTTTGCATTGACTCTGTAATCTCCATTAGATTCAAGAGATCTTATTTCTACACATATCGCATGTACATAGGCCTACAAGTAGTGAAATGTTGTTGCATCAAACTCCCAGGCAGTGCACAATGCATGAAATTATAAAAGCTAAA
This sequence comes from Heterobranchus longifilis, assembly GCA_028570985.1. NCBI lineage: Eukaryota > Metazoa > Chordata > Actinopteri > Siluriformes > Clariidae > Heterobranchus > Heterobranchus longifilis. Next base: position 8,321 of record JAOVVB010109694.1, read on the forward strand.
TAAACCAGATACAATACTAAACATATACACAATAGTAAACATGGTAAATAAAAATAATTAAAGGAAAAAGTGACCACAGTGCAAATAAAATGGCAACAGCATATAATGGCTGCAGGCATAATATATACAAAGTATAATATATAATGTAATTGGGTATCTTGTATATTAGGTATATTGTTCTACTTTGTGGTACTATTTACTTCTACTCAACTACATTTTGGAGGCAAATATTGTACTTTTTACTCCACTACATTTATTTTGATTTACTTTAGCAGATTTTGATTATTAATAGGCCTACAAAATATAAAATCAACTAAATACATTTAAGATACCGAGCACAGTAGCCTGTAAGTAATTACATTGAGCTCCTTACCTTTACCAGCTGCAACATGTAAATGTAATCCAGTGATACAATATTATTCTGAAATTGGTCATTCTGTACATTGAGTACTGTATTTTGATGCTAATACATGAGTACGATTTTAAGTGCAGGACTTTTACTTGTAGCCTGTGTATTGCTACTTTTCGGTTAAGTGAAAGTTTACTGAGTACTTCTTCCACCACTGCAGTATTTATCACCTTCTTGGACAGATGTTATCTGTCTGCAGCGGAAAATATATTAACATTAATGTATAATTTATAGGCTATCTGTTGAATTGAAAGAGAGTTTCCTCGTTATGAAACCAAGATAACATGAAAAACAGTTCCTACTTTAACTGGTATGAAACTTTACAGGAACTAGAGACCTGTCGGGTGACTTTTCTATTAATAAAGTAGCCCACTTTAAGTTTCTTTCTTACCAAGTTTCCACTGACAGATAAACAGGCGAGGTTCACTGCAACGAAGAGTAAGACACCAGCAGCCATGTCGGCTGCCTTCCCGCGAGGACTAAACCTAAAACTAATTCATCACTAATTTGTATTATGCTATTACTATTTCATGTATGTTATTACAGCTATACTGTATTCATTCTGTTAACAGGGGAAGCAACGTTGCCATCAACGTCCTGCTTCTAAAGCGCCATCATGTGATTCTCTTTGGGCATCTGCGGGGTCCTAAAGACCGTCGAGTTCATCTCAGCCTTGTCCTGCTGGAGCATCTTTGCTGTAAGTGCCCTTAGCTCTGCATGGTTGGCCCCATTCCGTTTCATTGACAGTCCTCTGTTAATTTGGGAATAAAGAAAACAGAAATATTTGCTGGAGAAATAGTCCATTTTGAGATAATGAAAATAATTACACTTAAATTTAAAGGGGAACACCACTGAGGAAAGTTCAATCAATATTAGTGAACTTGAGCTACTCTCTCAAAGCCAGAAACCAGGGGTAAATTGCATACTTTTTATTTTTATTTTCAGTACGTACTGCAGCTGCCCTTACAAACTAAGTACTGTTGCATGCTGTATGCATACAATTTGGACATACTTCATCATAAAATTGCGCCTTGAACTTTGACCCTCTTGTTAGGTTGTGTCAAGAATGGTAGGCTAACCCTAGATTTGCTAGTCTTGCAAGATGGGTAAGGTTAGGCATTGACATCGAATGGTATGGTTAGGGTTAGGTCGTTGGGAAATGAGTGTCGTGAGAGTTTTTGCCCGTTTTTGCAGGTTTTTGCAAATCTAGGGTGACTTTCTAGACACAACCCACTTGTTCATACATGCTGTGCAGAGGATCGTGGGTCAGAATAACTAGAAAAGCATGCTAGTTTGCATACAACAAAATGTGACCTGATGCAGTAAGACATCCTGGTATTTTTGCATACTGCATATACTATGTATTGGGACATGGCATAGTAAATATTTTTCTGGCATAGTAAATAGTATGGCAGTATGAATACTGGAACGAAACCAAAGAAGTAAGTCTCAAACTTGTGATGTCATCGAGTATAAAGTCTGGAGCTACTCCATAGACGATTAATGGGAAACTGATCAGAACAATGTCATCTATAACACCTTTCACATTATCTATGTAGCAATTCCACACTTTATACTTGATGACATCACAAATTTGAGTTTTAGCACTCTAGTTTTTGGATTTAGGAGAGAGTTACTAATATGTTTGGACTGCCTTAGACCATAGGAATAACATGTATGAATTTTGAAAATGGGTGTAGTTCCCCTTTAAAATGTGTTTACAATTTAACCACCAGATGTCATTGTTCAATCTAAACTGTCCATCTTTATGAGGAAAGAATAGATTTAAACTAAAATATCTAAAACAATAAGTAACATGTTAATACTTGTGCATATGTCCAGCATGATATACAAATAGTTTAAAGCTGACTGGAGTGTTCATACATGTCAACAATCCAAAATAATGCTAAAATCGAATGACATAAAATAAATGTATATAACTGTAGGAAAGAACAGAGAGCCACCATGTGATATAATGCTGTCACAACATGCTCTCATCCTATGCATTATGTAGGTTGAGAACAATTCCATTGTGTTTGGCATGGCAAGATAACAAAGCAGCCAGTTCAGGAATAGTTTGCTTTATTATTGCTGCAGGACACGGCTCTGCCTCTCTCCGTCTTTTCATGTTGTTTGAATGATGGTTAAATGTCAGCCTTTCATCGCAAAAACTCACAGTTTCACTTGACTTTTAACACCAAGACTCTGCGACAGACACTTTAATTGTGTGATGGGATGTAATGTTGGTGTGATAATATTAAATACACTTGCAGTTAGTCTTCTTCTGATAACAATTGTGTGTATGATAACATCACATTCTTATGAAGAGCACTAGATGGCGCTTCAATACCTTAATGAGAAGCAAAGAGAGCTGAGTCCTGTCTGAGATTAGACAACTTCACAAGAAAAGTTATGCTTTTATATTCTGCTTTATTTTTTAAATGACTTTTTGTTATATTTTAAAGTTTGGAGGTAAAAAAAAACAAAACAAGCACAATTTAAATCCAAATGCTCAGGATTCATTAACACTGATCCCCAAGTAGTCAAACTGTCCTTTTATTCTTCACTAAAGTGGGCATGAAGTCATGCATTTTTCCAGCAAAAAAAGCTGCCTTGTCACTATACCCCGAGGCAATTATTTGCGTCCAAGTGTGGTGACACACTCAAAGAAAATCAAAGTTGCTCTCAGCAGGACACATTTTCTGCTGGCCTGCAAATCATTATGGTTCCAGAAAGCTCTTAAGTGGTAGTGAAGTGGCTGATGTTTTAGTTTTAGTGTTTAGTGTGTAATAAGAACAACTGTTTATCTTTGTCTGTCATGTAAACACAAAGCAGTAGATCCTGTTAATTTGCTTTAATACCTGTCATTGTGTTCATATGTACACACACACACACACACACACACACACACACACACACACACACACACACACACACACACACACACTTACTTTTCCAGATGCTTTTACTCTTTTTTTCAGTCCCACCCCCTCAACAGTAATGATTGTCCATATACAGTAATCTCATTTCCTGCACTGCCTCTTTATTCATCAATCTCCATTTTAAGAAGATCGAAAGGGTGGATGCTCACAATTGCTAATGGCAACTGATCTCAACTGCAGATAGGACAAATGCTGTGGCTCTGTGGCTCATTAGCCGACTGTCAGACGCAGTGTATTGTCCTGGGAATGAGAGGAGGAACGACATACATGGGCTTGTAATTTGGTTATGAGCGTGATAGTGCCTGAGGAGAGCTTGTCAGTATTCCATCTTTGAAGCCCCTGAGCTTGTGGAAAATGGATGTTCAAACCGCAAAAAAACTCAAGTGACTAATGCACTGAGGACACCACTTATACTGAGATACTATAGCAAGAGTGGAAGTCTGAAGGAAGTGACTGAGACTAAACAGCAGAGAGACTGCTTGACTCTCATTACTGCAGTCACAGACACTGTCAGATCAGGTTTCATTCACAACTTTGCATATGATTTAAAAAAAACAACTCCTTATTTGACTTGCAAAACACTGTAGGCAGCCTTTTAATTACTGCATAAAGGTACAGCCCAGACTGGCCTACAGTAATTGGAGAGGCCTGTCCCTGATGTGATGGGAGACAGAAAAACACTCACCCCAGGGTCGGGCGTCACCTCAATAAAGTCATCTCCCCAGAGTCTGTAATTAGATTGAAGCATCCTCTCTGTCCCACCAACCCCCAAAATAAGCCCTCTTTGTTGTGTCTGGTGGAAGCAGGTGTATTCAGACAACCCCCCCCCCTCCACCCCCCAACCACTGGTGCACTCAGCACGGGGCGAGGCAACGCCCCCCGCCTTGGTGCCTCCATGTTTGAAATAATGCCACAAAAAGTACCCCTTTGGATGCCCCTATGGGAGATAAAACATGATGCATTGCCCTCTAGGGTGCCCTTAAATGTAGAAAATGCAATGAAGTGCCATATAGGGAGCAAGTTTGTAGTTTTAAAACCCGGAAATGAGTTAGCATTTTAGCACTTCCGGTTCCCACGTCTTGTCAATGTTTTTTTTTTAATATATGTTTTTGTTTAGATGTCTGAAATAAGGTCTGTGGT
>JAOVVB010109705.1:0-12810 GCA_028570985.1 Heterobranchus longifilis
ATTGGGCAATCAATTAACCCCCCCCACCCCCACCCCACCCTCCTCCTCCTCTTTAGAGTGTGCCTGTAAGCCTCTCTCTACTGACAGGCAGCAACACAAAGCCCAGACAAGGACTACGAGATGTGAGCTGCTGCCCTCTGCTGGAGGACGCTGTAACAGCTGCTGTCAGAGCCACAGCTGCAGGGACAACTCCACAATACATAACAATTACAGGCAGGTTTGTGCTCACACTGGAAAAATAAAAGAATAAAGTACACTCAGGAAAAATGCAGAAGCTTGAGTTTTGAGCATGCTGTTGACTAATCTCTATAACAGGTATGGGATGATATGATTGATGAAGATATGATTATCCTGGACAAAATAATTGCAATTCACGATATTACCCCGATAATCAACGAAATGTGCTTAAAACTCTTAAAACGGGATTAAAACACACTGAAATCACTTTACCTTACATTTTGCTTTGTTGTGACTTTTTTTTCTGGAACACAGCAACTTTTTTCTCGAAACATTACGACTTTTTCCTCATAAAATTGTTACGTTTTTTTCTTAAACACTACCGCTTTTTTCCTCAAAACATTACGACATTTTCGTGAAACATTACAACTTTTTCCCAAAACATTACGACTTTTTGCTCTAAACATTACATTTTCTCTCGAGACATTACGAATGTTTCTCTCTAAACATGACAACTTTTATTGACCCAAAGATCTCTCTGACTAACTGCGTGTTTGAAATCTTCTGTTGCGACGTTGATGCATGAAAAACACAGTGAGACGTGATGTTTCGGGCTGAGGCTGGCAGACTGAGAGAGTGCTGCAGCAAATACATTTAACGTCAATCTAATAAAAACATGGAACAAGTCCTGCATGTGATCCTGTCATCTGGAAGAGGCAAAAATAAAAGGCCAATCTCACAGACAGCAAGACAGAACAGAGCACAAAACAGAGAGCATACAGTAACAGCAGCATCACTTTGGATCTGTGCCACATATTTGTGGGACATCTAGTGGACACAGTGGATGTGTGAATCACTGGAAATAACGACATACAAAACATAACACAAAGCACTTTTTGAGATTTTGTACAACTACAGAAAGTACAGACCCGACAGTTTTGCAGAATACCCATTATCAGACCATGGGGGAAAAGTTGAATCATACACTTCTAGAGACTTTTACTTTGGAAAATCTCTAAATTGATCCAGTAAAAATGTTTGATTCTGTGTCTGTATGTAGAGATGTCCTCAACTCAAATGCATCAGTCATGTCAGGAATTATCCGTTTAATTTTTTCCGCTATTTCCTGCTTTTTCGTTTCGCTTTGTTTTTGATATGTCACGGTACTCAGACTACAACAATAAAAGCGCTAACTTCCTCCTACCTCAGTCAGCATTGACTAAAATGAAGCCATTGAAAAGCCCCCAAAAAATATATATATATATATACACACACACACACACACACACACACACACACACTAATCACTGGTCTAATTGTGACAAATTTGGTCCCACTTTAGTGGAAATGTCAGGAGATCCTGCAGGACCTGAGGGAGGATGTAAAGTATTTGAATGATTGATGGACAGTTGGTGAGTTATTGGCTAAACACCATCCTGTAGCACCACCTAATGGCTGTAGAGTGTAATTCTTATTAACCAAGTAGTGTGGGTGAGACTTATCTGAGGATCTGTAATGCTGTGGGTGTGACAGTGTGACAGCTGAGATCCACATCTCTGTACTGTAAGTGGAGGAGAGAAACCACAGACACCACAGTTGTACCACAGATAGCCAGATTCTATATGCTCCCTCTTAACCGTGTAATGTTACTTTCCACGGATGAGCTCATTAGAGCAATTAGTCATGGTACATTCATGACCAGGGTTAATTTTGGCAGCTATTTTAGATTTAGTCTTGAAAATGCTTATTATAGTTTTAGTCACATTTTCGTCATTTTTATCTTTCATAGATTTAGTTTAGTTTTAGTCGATGAAAAGTCATTACATTTTAGTCAACTTTCAGTCTAAATGTTTTCTCTCTTTAAACTAATCCAATTAAGCTAATACAGGTATTGGAAGTTGTTGTTTTTTCTACGTTATCATAAGTTAAAATCATTCAAAGTGACCTTTAACATAAATAAAACATACAAATTATGAATAATCAACCTTTTTATTCTTCTATAAAGATTTGGAACTAGATGTAAATCAGTCAGGTGTTATTTATAATTTGCATGTTTCTTTTGTTATTTTGATGTTAATGCAGCTTAATTAAATGAAAATGGGCTATATATATTTATTTTTTTTACATGTAAAAAGTAGAATTTGGTCTCATTTATATGCACATGGAATATGATGCCCTAAATGGCAAATAAGATTTTGCATAGGGCCCTGAGAAGTTAGATACGGCCCTGCTAGCTGGTGAATAATCACCAATAACATTTTAGTCTCGTCAAGGGAAAACAAACATTCCGCCAATAGTTTTTATTATCAAAGATCTATTTTTATCTATTTTCATCGTCTCCGTCATGGAAATAAAAGGTTGTTGATGAATATTTTTCATCATAGTTTTCGTTAATGAAATCATCACTGCTCATGACAGTAAAGCTGTGTAGAATAAAAGCTCTTAACAACACTACATACTGAAGTGTGTGTTTCTTACTTGTCCTTGATGAAGTGGGGGAGAGCCGCCTCAATTTGTGTCTACCAAAAGACACAAGCTCCCTGGAGGGGGTCCTCCTAATTCCTGTGGGACTCCTGGTGCAGCTGAGGCCCCGGCCCCGGGGGGAGTACCTTCCTGCTGACGGGCTGCTCCCCTTCTCTGATCCACCAGCACTGTGATCACAGGACACACGCATCAGTGATACACCGCTCATACTTCGCTGCTAAAGATGGAACAATAATGGATTTTATCGTGGACCGCGATAAATAAAAAACACTCACAATAAGTTGTTCGTGATGAATTTGCATTATCGGGATAATCGTGAATATCCTCACAAATTGACTGCAGTTTACTGCAGTGTCCTATCTGTGGTGCAATAACAATATTTGTTTCTTAAAAAAAAAGTGTAGCAATGTTTCGATAAAAAAGTCATAATGTTTTGATAAAAAAGTTGTAATGTTTCGATAAAAAACTTGTAATGTTAAGAGAAAAAAGTTGTGATGTTAAGAGAAAAAGATTCACAATTTTATGTGAAAAAGTCGTAATTTTGAGAAAAAAGTCCCAACAAATCAAAATGTAAGGTAAAGTGATTCCAGTGTGTTTTAGTGCCGTTTTAACAGTTTTAAGCACATTTTGTTGATTATCGGGATAATATCGTGAATCACAATTATTTTGGCCAGGATAATCGTGACATTAAATTTTCATATCGTCCCTTGCCTATTTGCTGCCACCTTCTGTCAAAAGACAGTTACACTAAAGAAACTTAAAAGAAGATAAGTCGAGAAGGTCTCAGAGCAGAACGGAACTTAAAAGAAAACCATGTGCATGTTTCCGTTACTTACCTAGTAGCAGACTTCCTGATGATTTTCATCCTGCTGCGGAGCTTGAATCCACCGGGGGAGGAGGAGGGCATAAAGGAGGCCCGTTGGGTTACAGGTGGGGAAAGCCCTCCTTTCGCTCCTTTGTTACTTCTTTCTGACGTCCAGTGGAAGGCAGATCTACGACGGGCCACTGTAGCTCCTCCCATCGCTGCCGCAGAGGTACCCTGACCTCCAGCCTTCCAGCGGTAACGGCTACTCAGCGAGGAGCCGGCAGAGGAGCCTGCAATTCCCCTTTTTATCTTTGGAGAGGGAGTGGAGGCTGCTCTGAGTTTCTTGCTAACCTCTCCCTTTAGAATCATGGCTTTGGGCGATGGGGACTTTCGAGGGATTCTAGCTCCAGCGGAGGAGGACACCCATTTGTACTTGGAGGTCTTGGGGGCGGCGTTGACCGCCTTTCGATGCAACTTCTTGGCGGGCGTTCTCTTCATTGTGAATACGGGGGAGCTTCCACTGCCAGCTTTTGAGACTGGCGGGGGGATAACGGACATGGCTTTGCCTGTGGGTGAGGAAATGGAGCTAGCTTGTTTCGGCTCCACGTTCTGGCTCTTTACCCAAGTGAACTTGGATTTTTTCAAAGGAGATGCACCGATTTGGCCCCGGCTGGTGTGAGATGTGGGATTAGTGGAAGGTTGTTTTGATACTGTAGACAGAGCAGAGAGAAGTGGTGTGGCATTAGCAGTCGTGAGAACCGCCAGAGTTGTCGTAGTGATAGTGGGTTTAGTCTCAGTGCTGGTTTTGCTGGTCAGGGAAAGTTTTATCTGAGCTTGAGGGTTTCTCTGCAAACTGGTTGACGTGTTGGTCTTAACTGAAGACGGCACTTCAGAAGAAGAACCACTGACTTTTTCTTCTTTTTTATGTTGCACACTAGTGCCTGTTGAATCTTCTTTTCCACCTCCGTGCTGAGACACAGCTGCTCCTGTTTTTCTCTGAGTATCTGTGTGTTTTTTCTCTGCTGCAACTCCCCCTGTGATGCTGTTTACACACCCCTCTCTCTTCTGTTGAGGAATCCCTGATGATGAAGTGGCAGTTGTGATTCTATCGCTCTCCTCTCCTCTGCTGTGGCTGGGCAGTGAGCTGCTGTGAGAAGTGGACTGAGGAACAGAGGAGGAGGAAATAGAAGCTGAGGGAAGTCCAACAGAGGGGACCTGGGGGTTCTTGTTGCTCAGCGAGTAGGTTTTCCTCCAACCTCCACGGCTCTGAGGAACATACGGTCTCCCTCTGGAGCTGTGAGGATGGAGGACCGGTGTGCTGTGACCTCTGCCTCTGGCTGAAGCTTCTGGATGCCTCTGCTCATCTCTTGGGGCATCGCCATGGACACTCTTGTGTTTATTGATGAGATCTGGGAATTTGAAAATAGGAGTTGTTTAGTTGTACAATCACATCCAGAATGATAAACAATAATAAGAAAGCAGAAACCATGTAAAAGAGTTGGTTTATTCAACAAAAAGTGAGTTTAAATGCCTTTAGTGGCATTTAGTCATGTAGATAATCTCTTGTTTTCATTATAAAGCAGGTCTAAGTGCTATATAAATACTGTCAAAGTATCAAAATTCACAGAGAAATGCACACAGTCTATATTCAGAAACTGACTTTAAACGAGCCGTGAGGACTTCTGTATGGTTGTGATGTCACAACTATGCTATGTAAGGGCAGAAAGTGTTGCTACAATGCCGTTACAGTCATTCCCCAGCTCTAATGGCGGTACAGAGATGCCGAGAGCGCAGATGCGGAAGACACAGAAACACTGACCAATCAGAGCAGACTGGGCTTTTTTGGGAGGGGGGGCTTAAAAAGATAGGCGCTAAAACAGAGCGTTGCAGACAGAGGGTGAATACAGGTATATCCAGACAGACAGGAGGAGAAAAAGCATGTGTTTTTTTTTACATTAAAGCATGTAAACATGTATGTACAAGTATGAACCTGAAAATGAGCATATGTCCGCCTTAAAGCTCTATCTACTGTCCTCTACACCTATAGGAGATCTTGGAGACATACGAGAGTGAATCTCTCATCATAATGAGAAATATGTTTCGAATAATGTTGTTCATCTCTCAGCAGAGTTCCCGAGTCTTGCAGAATTGGTGATAAAATGCTGTTATGGTGGATTGTAGTGGACCAACACCTTTAAACTTTGTGTTCTTCTTTCCTTTCATTTGTCACCCACCAGTACTGTTTCCTCGATATACCGGGGCAGACCGCGTTAGCTTAGCTAAATACCGCCAGGTGGAAGTTAAAAGCGGTTTTTCCTCTAAGGCTAATTTGTCATTTAGGTGAACCCACTGTTATGCCTGGCAGTTGAACAATTAGCTAAGCTAACTGTTGACAGCACCAACAACGAACTAGTTATTTACTTGTAATGAGAACTGAATATAGAATAAATTAGCTAACTAACGCTATACGGATCTCGTGCAGTGTATTATGAAGGGTAACTAGATGAAGGCACCAACGTCGCGTGCATAAACGGTAGTTTGAGCTGGAGGGGAAAGCTAACGGTTAACTTTCGTTTTTTAAATACTTAAAAGCGCGAGCCCCACACCAACACGACAGCTCTGGATTCAAATTGGCGCGAAACCGTTTTCTAATCCGCATGCTACCAAACAAACTGTCGACATTTACCGAGGGAGACTTACTTTGTAGAAGTTCAATTTGCCTCTTCAGTGCTTCTCTCTCCTCCATGTTTACAACTGAACCGGTGCGTCATCAAACTGCGACGAAAACAGCCCCTTGCGGATGACGTATTTTATATTGCCCAATCACAGAACGCGGTCTACGAAGGCAAAAGGGTGTAGGTACCCTCAGCCTTGTCTTACAGGTGGGAATTTCGTTGGAGCGATACATACAGCAACACTTTGATTTTATTTGACAATTGGATTTTATGGCGACTCAAAGTGTAAAATATTAGTTACAAAAACATTATGAACACAATACTTAACAACTAAAACTGCAAAATATGTACTGCAACCCCAATTTATAAATTGTAAATTTTTTCCAAGTATTTTGCTCAAAAAGTCTGTTTTTATTCCACCTTGTTTTCCCCATATGCAATTTTTCATCATTGTCTGTCAATCAAGACATCAAGAATTTATACTATAAGCAAAGCGACAGTCAGTGCATCACCACTAACAGAAGTTAGGCCTGCCACTTAAAAAATAAAGCAAGAAGGAATGTTCTTGAAGTGAAGAAGTGTATTTATTGTCTCAATATACTGCATGATGCAACAGGCCGGATCTACGCACAGGCATGCTAGGGCCTCCTTACCACTATAGGGGCCCAGACAGAGGGGTAAATAACAAGTGCCTACATAATGAAAATATTTTTAAAAATATAGGTTATGTTAAACATGTTTTTAATGTATGCTATGAGATACAAACAAGATAAGATAACACAATATAGGACAGATAAGATAAGATACAACGTTATTATTCCAGAAGGAAATTGTGCCAGAGATTGGTCAAAAATTACAACAGCATACAAAGACCATATAAAAGTACAAAAACAACAACAATAGAGAAATAAAGATTTTGCTTTATTTCTCTATTGTCGGAGTAATGTTAACACCAGTGCCTAATAGAATGTCAATAATAGTAAGATACATTTAGTAAATAAGTAAACTAAAAAAGAAAACATTGTGCATGATATTGAAATGATGATTCCATTATAGATAGATAGTAAACATATAACAAACAGTACTTTCAACTATAATCAACTACAGAATTCAGCTAATGCAGCAAACAGTGACATAATCGCTTGTGTAAACTACATGCACCTCATATAACCGGATTTAAACACAGCACCATGTGACTAAACCTTTTTGTTGGGTCATGTCTTTAAGACAACCCTACATTTGCAAAAACTCTCGCGAGACTCATTTCCCGACCACCAAACCCTAACATTCGAGGTTAATGCCTAACTATACCCAGTTTATTTTACAATTTGAGGTTAATGCCTAACCATACCAATCTAACCTTAACTATCCGAGATTAAGGCCTAACCTTACCCATCTCGCGAGACTTTGGTAAATCTAGGGTTACTTTCTAGCCACGACCTTCTTGTTGGGTAAGACCGTACTGAGGGCTTAATTTCCCTCTGTACATTATCGGACGACCTGCTGCTGGCTGTCAACTGATTTGAAAACAACAGCGTCACATTGAAAATATATTTCTGACATTAATGACCTCTTTCGAAGAACTACGTTATTCTTAAGTTGTTTAACGCTACGTGGTTTACGACAAAGTGACATTTTTTATCGGGAGAGTGTGAAACGCCGATGGGATGACGCCGCTGTGAAATGAAATGAAAGGGGAAGTGAAACTTACAGGAACATAAACCCAGAAAGAGAGAATATCAAGAAACAGAAAGCAAAGTTTAAAGTTGCTTAACGAGTGAAGGTAAGACTAACTTTGTAACAAATACGTGAGTAAAGCAAGGAAAACAATCTGAGCTATTCTTCATTAAAGTTGTGACGCTGCATTTAACGTTTGCTATGACTTCGACAGTTAGCTAACGCTAGTTCAGTGTTGTAACGTTAGCTAGCTAGCTTTAGCAATGCTTAGTCTACAAAATTGATAAAATGTTTATTTTAATTGTAGTAACACCTACATGTACTGTGTGTGTGTGTGTGTGTGTGTGTGTGTGTGTGTGTGTGTGTACACTGGGTCTGACTTACGCTACCTTCGGGGACTCACCACAGATCAGTTAATTACGGACTACTTGTCCAGTCGAGGACTAAAGTCGTGTCCCCAATTGGGAAAAAGATTATTTTTGGGTCAGTGTTAGCAAGTAGTGGTTAATGTTAAGTTGGAGTAAGTCTTCAGGAAATGACTGTAAGTCTATGTAATTTCCCCCAAAGTGATCTAAGTAAGACTGTGTGTATTTGTGTTTAATTATTTTAACGCTTTATTTGGAAATTATGAACATAGAGACATTCAGCAGGTCATACAATTGAGTTCATTGTGTAAACAGACAAACAAACAAATCAATTAAACGGAATAGTACCATACATTAAAATAACAAATAAAGATATCTTAAGATGATAAATAAGGACAATATACCATAATCAGTGGCTACAGAAAATAAATCCTTAAAATATAGCAATGTACATTCACTTTTTTTTGTCATAAGGGATAATGTATCTATGTACAAATTTAATTAAACCAGAAAATTATTCAATTTTTCATTCATTATTCATTTAGAAAGTGTTGCTTTATGTGTGTGAAATTTACCAGAATTAGAATGATGAGATTTGTTTGTGTGTTTAGTACCCCGCTACATCTCATCGCCATGACGTCAACAAACAACCGGTACTTCATCATAACGAAAAAACCTGAATACTTTGGACGCATCAATGCTGGCTGCATATGCTACACCCGTACGAGATCCTCACTCAGAAGAAAATCTCAGTCTCCCATAAAGTTGTCCGTCTTCGTCGTGGGCTCAATTTCAGCGTTAGATTATGATATCGAGCTGAGCTGCATGGAAGAGCTGAGTGCAGAGGACGCGGAGCTGCTGCAGGCGCTGCCCGAGGAGGCAGACAGGCTGCGGTGGTTCACAGACAGAGATGCTCTCCGGACAGCTCTGGGACTCACGGTGGGGACCGCCGTGACCGTGGACGAGGGAGGAGAGAAGCTGAGAGGCATCGTACGCTACGTTGGAAGACTTACAACGCCATCGTATCCCTGTCCCATATCAGGAACGTTCTTTGGCATTGAACTGCAGGTGGGACTTTAATCAGCTGTTCTCCCCTCCTGGTATCTGACCATGCATAGAGCTTTGGCTCAGGTTTTGAGATATGCATATCTGATACCTCTGCCTCCACCACAACACAATAATAATAATAATAAACTTTATTTATATAGCACCACAAGCAATGCAGTTCAGAGTGTTTTACAACAAAGAGATTACATCATCAGATATAACAATGAACATTAAAAGCATGTTAAAAACATTAAGAACAATAATAATAAAATTAAGATAAAATAAAAGCGGAAATAGAATGCATAAGAACAGCATGAGCAAAAAATGAGCAGTATAAAAACAGTAGTACAGTGCATTAAAAAGTGCAGCAGACCAGTGTTAATTTTGTCAACTAATACTTTTCGTCAACAACATTTTTTCACTGATGAAAACGAGACGATAACTAAAAAAAATAAGAATTCAGACACAGCAGATAACTATCGGCCACTGCCGTTGGTGAATGTCATCTTATTCCCAGATATTTGGCCGATAAATCGGTGCATCCCTCTGTTAAATAACGTGGTATCAATATTGACCAAAATAATCATGATTAGGGGTTTTGCCATAATCGAGGAGCCCTCATTAAATGTGGTGTTTTGTCTTAAATTATGTTCGAGGTAATAATTGGAGATATCTGCATGGCTCGGACCGCTAGGGCTGAGCCGAGCCTTTTTTAAAATCTTTAACAGTAAAATATACAGTTTAATTTCGAGGTATTGAGTTGAGAATGTAAGTGACACTCATTGACGGTGCTGTGCTTTGTTTTCCTGCAGGGAGAGGACAGGGGCAAGGGGAAGACTGATGGGGTCTACCTGTCCAAAACCCTCTTCAACTGTAAGAAAGATTGTGGTGTTTTTGCTCCGTTCTCCAGAGTTAGGCCTGTGGTTCCCAGCTCCCTGTCTCCCTCCGTCCCAAAACACGGCTCGCAGCCAGAAATGGAGGGCATCACCCCGGGGGACAGAGTCACTTACTTTGTCAGCGATAAATTACGGCATGGAATGGTGTTAAATGTTGAGGAAAATATTGTTCGAATCTCCACAGTAAGTCATATTTCTTTTGTTTTTGTTGTTTAAATAGCCCAAAAATCAAAAAGAAAAAAAAATAGTGTCGCAAATGAGAGTTAAATATGGTGTTTTGCTCCTTTAAATTATGTTTTAAATGCGGCCATTGCTTTGTGTGCTACTCCTCTGATCAATAAAACATACCAGTCATTAGTCAGACTAATTCACAATATGTCAGCAATTGTGTATAAATATATTTTGTAGTGATTAAGGAGAGACACTACAGGTGAATAGGATAAAAAAAACAACAATTAATAGATATCACCATGAAACTTCCCCAGTCGATTACTGACATTAACACAATTATTTTTTGTATTACAAGTTTTCTGAAATGTTATGTTTAAATATACAAATGGAGCATTATCTAATGGTAACTTTTGGTGAATTTAGGAGAAATCTACAGACACAAACAGACAAAGTGTAGTAAAATAAACTCCTTTTCTTTTCATTAGTCTGAAAGAAGTTTTGTTATGGAAGCAAAATAGCCCAAAATCTCAAAATTGACGATGAAAAAAAGATGTTTTTGCCTGTAGTGTCCCACCGTAACAATGAAAAGTTCTTAAAAGTTCTTAAAAGTGTGAGTCAATGAAACTTGCAACCATCCTGGCATCGTTAAAACAACTTCTCTCTTCTGTAAATCACAGTTGATCACTGCTGCCTGTAGGGATGGGACAATCATGGATTTTATCCTGGATCACGACAAAAAAAAATAAACAATAAGTTGAAATATCCTCGTGAATTGACTCGAGAAAAAAAGTCGTAACGTTACGAGAAAAAAAATGGTAACGTTTCAAGAAAAACATCGTACGGTTTTGAGAAAAAAAGGTAAATTGTTTTGAGAAAAAGTTTTAATGTTTCGAGAAAAAAAGTCATAATGTTTCAAATAAAAAGTCGTAATGTAGAGAGAAAAACATACAATTTAATGAGAAAAAAGTTGTATGTTTCAAGAAAAAAGTTGTAATGTTTCAAGAAAAAAGTTGAAATGTTTCAAGAAAAAAGTTGTAATGTTTCAAGAAAAACTTACAATTTAATGAGAAAAAAGTTGTAATGTTTCAAGAAAAAAGTTGAAATGTTTCAAGAAAAAAGTCCTAATGTTTCAAGAAAAAAGTTGTAATGTTTCAAGAAAAACTTACAATTTAATGAGAAAAAAGTTGTAATGTTTAGAGAAAAAAAAGTCACAACAAACAATTTTTGTCCAACAACAAACTTTGGCCAGGATAATGGTGACATGAAATGCTCATATGGTCCCATGCCTGACTCCCCGCTCAGTGGTGATTCTAAGAGTTCTGCGGTGCATTTGTAACATGTCTCTGTTGGTGTTTTCAGGACACGGATGAGAACGGAAAGCGAGGCGGCGAAGTTGAAGTTCCGCTGCAGCTGGTTGCTAAAGGAGAGGTGTCTGCAGGTCGGAGCACCTCTTTACACCATCAACTGTGACGCTATTTCCCCACATACGTGAGAAATCTGACCCAAACATATTCTTCACTGTAGAGCCGGAGTGCATGGATGTAGACCCGCCCCCGGTGGAACTCCCCGCAGACGGTCTGTACTCGGATCTGACTGTCAACTCCGTGGTGGAGGTCACGCTGGGTACGGGCAATTCTTACGGAATCATCCGCTGGATCGGCACGCTGCCTGATCGACAGGGCGCCATGGCTGGACTCGAGCTGGTATATATAATAATATGTTACTCTCATTGTGTAATATGTACAATTATGGGAACGCAGCATTAGGCATGGGACGATTAATCGACAAAATGTGTTTAAAACTCTTAAAACGGCACTAAAACACAGTTTTTCTGTCAACATTATGACTTTTTTCTCATAAAATTGTGTTTTGTTTTCAGAACATTACAACTTTTTTTCTTGAACCATTACAACTTTTTTCTCAAAACATTACAAATTGTTTTTCTCATAAAACTGAGTTTTTTTTTCTTAAAACATTACGACTTTTTTTCCTTTAAACTTTTATTGCATCACAGATAGGACACCGTTTTTTCTGTCAACATTGTGACTTCTTTAAAATTGTGAGTTTTGTTTTCAAAACATTACAACTTTTTTCTCATAAAACTGAGTTTTTTTTTCTTTAAACATTCTGACTTTTTTTAAAGAAACAAATATTTTTATTGCATCACAGATAGGACAGTTTTTATGTCAACATTATGACTTTTTTGTCATAAAATTGTGAGTTTTTCTATCAACATAACAATTTTTTTCTCATAAAATTACAACTTTTTAAAAAAAAACATTACAATGTTTTTTCTCTAAACATTACAACTTTTTTCTCAAAACATTCTGACTTATTTTTAAGAAACAAATATTTTTATTTGATCACAGATAGGACACTGCAGTAAACTGTGAGGATATTCACCATTATCCCGATTATGGAAATTCACCACGATCGACTTATTATGAGTGTTTTTATCGCGATCCACGATAAAATCCATTATTGTCCCATCTCTCCTCAGAACTGGTACCAGC
>JAOVVB010109716.1:0-12810 GCA_028570985.1 Heterobranchus longifilis
ACACACACACACACACACACACACACACACACACACACACACACACACACACACACACTCACACACACACACACACTTTAATACGTAGTTTTACTGCCGCTGCTCTCTGAGTGTGCAGTCGTTCAGAGCTCTCCATATTGCAGCCTTAGATGATTGGAGTGATAACTGTGGTTACGATCAAATTGAGTTATGATGAAACCAGAATGATAAAACCAGAATTAAAATTACCTGTAATCTGTATGAATGGTTATTAGCTCTGGCAAAGGAATGTCGATAGTGCCTTTGGTCAGGTGCGTCATTTCATTTATGTGATAGAAATGCACCTCATTACCAATGTTGTCTTTCTCGCACATATAATGTGCCTGTATAAGAGCACCAATTATCAATTAACGCCCCAGGCATAAAACATGCCCACACAACAAATGGATACACCAAGGTACCAGTTAATAAGGTACACCTGACATTCAGAAAGCTCAGAATTTTTAATTCAATTTTGTGGGTGGTATGGATTGCATTACTGATTTTCTATTTTATTTTTCCACCAAACATACATGAGGGGCACAATATATTACAGGGTTCCTACAGATCCTTAAAAAGTCTTAAAAGGCATTGAATTCAATATTCATTCATCTAAGCATAAGGCCTTAATTAGTATTACATCAGTCTTTCAAAAGTCTTAAAAATGCTAAGTCATGGGAAGTGAGATTTTATGAATCATTTTTTTCTGACATTGCAAAAAAAATAAAAAAAATACAGATTGCCTCTCGCATTAACATGCAAATTCAACAAAAATTGTCTATTAAACCAAGATTTTGCGGCATGGCTGAAACCGTTACAAGGCAATGCATACAAAGCTTGGTGTATTTTATGCAAAGAGTTTTTCACACTCAGCATGATGGGAAACAAGGCAGTGGAATCCCACATGCAGGGTGAGAAACACAACATCTAAAAATATATATATATTTTCCAGTTCTGTTTTACTCTGGTCTTCACCACATTATATATAATTATGTTACAATAAACATTTGGGCAAAATTGTCCCTAACACTTAGTAATTAATTTTGGTTCATGTTTTTTTTTTTCTTCAATTTTGGTTATTGTAAAATTGGTCTTAAATTACATTCTGAGTGGCATTAAAACAGTCTTAAAGTCCTCGTATGTATGTAAAAAGTATGTAAAGAATGTAAGTATGTAAAAGTATGTAAAAAATACTCTTATGAGTAGCTAATATTTGTTTTCCCACATCTACTCTTTTCCCTCATTGAGAAATTCTGGATCTAGCCTCAAGCCCCGCCCACCACCGCTGCCATAGTTATTTCATTCATGATATGTCTTGTAGCAAATTAAAATACACCATATAGACATGCTAACATGGTTAAAAACTTTTTTCAGCAGAGGGTGTCTTTAAAAAGTCTTAAATATTACTTGCCTTAAGCTAAACTCTGTGTAATTCTAACATTCCAACACAAACGCAGTTTCTTAGTTTTGTTTTGATAAAATATGTTATCAGTAGTCAAGGGGACCAAGCAAACATTTATACATTTTGTACCTGAAATACAAGCAGCTCAGACAGTTGGGAGTCAAAGACCTGATCCAGAGACCCGAGACAAGCTGGTGAACGATGAGTGTGTTTTACCATCGTTATCTTATTTGCTGGCAAGCTCTAGGTGTACGTAGGTGTTTTAAATGTTGTAGTTCACATCTTGCCTGAATACACAACAAGACATAAATACTCACTGTATTTATGTGTGTTTTCAGAGAGTTGAGGAGCAGTGCCCCTCCATGCCTCATGCCTGTACCTGCTCCCAGGACAGCAAAGGACCTCCAGGACCTTCCGGACCCCCTGTAAGACCTCACTCACTCATTCATTCATTCCGTCATTTATTCATTCATTTAATTACTTATTCAGACTCCTGTGCTCAATCCAGTATAATGACCATATTTTTCAGTCTACTTCTGTCTTTTATCTGTCGCTGAAACTCTTTATAGATGTCTCCCCCCATCTCTCTACATTTCTTTTTCTGCTCTGTCTCTTTTATATGCTGTTATTTATGGTATAAATTAATACCTCAATGCATTCATTAACAGACTTTCTCATTCGGAGAATGAATACATCAGTTATTCATGTTGACGGTCTAGACTCATTAAAAAGTTTGTATTCATTCCAGAAGTGTTTGTACTGTCAATAGTGGACACTGCTGGTAAATGTCAGAGAAAAAACTCTGACAGATAAGTAAAAAAAAAAGTTAATTTCCTGTTGTGGAATTTACAATCAAATGTGATGGAAAGAAACAATGTAATCCATCTCAGTTCAATTATTCTTCCCTCTAGGGGGATTTGAGGTAAGATGGTTTGCAAATATAAAAACACAGAAAGCATAAAAACACAATTTATTCACACAGTCTGAAAATACAAAATATAATAGTGTTAAGATTGTTTTTTCAAAAGTTGAAAGACACAAAAGTTAATAGCAGTGAAAAATCTATACATGACCCACAGTGTCCACTTCAGCGGAGACACATAAAAAAAAAATCATTGCATTTATCTGTGTATACACACTGTATTTATTATCCATACACAGTTAGTCTCTCACTGACTTCTTAATGATTTTAATGAAACCTGTGAAATGTAGAATTACAAATCTTTGGGCGTTTTCATCGAGGTGGCAGTGTGTTCGAGAGAGAAGCTGTATTCCTCTCACGCAGTCGCAGGTAAAACCTGAGAGATAAGAGCAAGTAAATGAACTTGTTGAAAGCCTGAGACTTTTGTCTATATTCTCTCTTCTTTTTTCTCTTTTTCTTTCTCTCTATCTCCCACTGTGCAATTTCCATTCATTTCTCTCTCTTCTTTTTTGTCTTTTTTCTTTCTCTCTATCTCACACTTTGCATTTTCCATTAATTTCTCTCTTCTTTCCCCCCATCTCCTAATTTTCTCTCTCTTTGTCTCTTGTCTCCACCCTTGGTAGTGAGGTCATGAGAGCGGTGTGGATCAACACCAGTATAGTTTGAGAAAGTAATTATATGGCGATTCCACTTATCACAGCCGATTACAATCCCCCCAATTTTCATCCCTGTCCGACGAGCCTGATCCACTTACTCTTCTGTAGGGTTATGTCCACAGGCCACAGACCTCCCTTTTAGTTTTCGACGTCTAGTCGTTTTTGTCTCTGTTCCTCGTTAACGTTTTAATGGTTCACCCTTATGCCAGAAACACACACTACAGGAAAATGTCAGCTAAGCCATGAAAAATGAAGACTGTCCTCCACTGAAAAACAACACCATAGGTCGTTTGTACAAGCAACAATTACAACCCATATTTACATTTAGGATGTAGAGCAGGTGCTCTTCCTCTAATTGCCTCTTTGGCTGTGGGTGCTCAGCTACAGTCAGCATCAAGTGCAGAAAAACACCAAAAAGAAGATGGGAATAGCAGACTGCAAGACTTGGCGTTTCGGCCATATTTACGTTTATTGTTAGGCGGCGCCCTCTAGTGGCCGTATTAATTATGGCGGGTGCAAAGCAGGAAATCATTTAACGTAGTATTCAGACAGAGAAGGACAGTTTAGGGGCGGTGATGGGTCAAACAAACACATGACTTTGACCCAGGAGACCAGTGTTCGTGTCCCGTTTGAAAATAAAAGTTAACGGTGGGGTGCCCGGGTAGCTAACCTGGTAGAGCATGTGCCCCATGTACTCAGTCCTTGTGGCATCCTTTCTCTTTCACCTGTTTCCTGTCAATCTTCAGCTGTATCTAATAATCTTCTGAAAAATAATTATACTGTTTTTAACCCAAACCATAATCTTTTTCTAACCCTTACCAAGTAGTTTTTGTGCCTAAACTAACCAAACTGCGACCGTTTTCACAGTGTTAGTGTTGCGTTTAAAACTAAAAAAATAAATAAAAAAATTCTAATGCAAGATAAGTTGCTTGTTGGTTCAATAATTACATTTAAACTACCGGTCGTTGAGCTTAATTTGAAGACTTAAATATACTTATACTTATATTTAAGACTTAAAAAAGTAAAGACTTGTTTTCTATGTTTATTTCACTCTCTATTCTGTGCATTGATTTCTGTCGCCTCCATCTCTTTTCTCCTTTTCTCTCCAAACCAGATCAATAGCAGTACTGTAAAGCTTTCAACTCTTCATTGTCTTTCTGTTTCTTCTTTTCTGTTTTCTCTTCTACCTCCACTCCACCCACATGCCTGAGGCTCTTTTCTCTTTTTTGTATTATGACTTTATGCCTCTCTCTTTGTGCCTGTCGCTCTGTTTCTCTCGTCGGCGTTGAATGGGCTTCTTAAATCACATTTTAACTGCAGCATATGGACATAGATGAATGGTTTAATGGCAAAATCATTGCCGCTTTTGTGCTAAAACGGCACGCTATAGTCAGTGGGGTTTTGAGGAAGGATGAAAAGCCAGTGCCATTCCCCTTGTTAACACAATATAATGGTTGTTAACACAATAAATGTATTGTATCCCCTGTGGAAGACAAGCTTCCGACAGACAGCAAAACTTTCCAAATCCTAACAGACTGAGAAAACAGAGACATTCAGTATCAACATTTGTTGTTGTGCTGCTGAGACTTTGCTCACTCGGATGAATCAAGGAGTGTGAAGAAAACCAAATAAATACCTGGATCTATGGGGATACCTGATGCAGTGTCTAAACACACAGAATACTGCCATGAAAAGACAACTGCAAGGCAAATGAGCGGGAGAGCAAAGGATTAAGAAACTATAGTAGTTGCCATCATATAGAGATCATTGGAGCTCAAAACATTCCTATTAAAGGTGACGTTTTTGTTCAGAAAGTCTTTGTATTGAACAGAATATATGTGCTCTTGTCTATAGTAAATCTACACAGACAAGACAGTATTTTGGCAATCTGAAATATGGCTACAACAGAAGTCTGCTCTACACTTAAGTCGTTTTCTCATATGAATTCTAGGCGATGTCCTTTCACACATGTAGCACACAACAGGAGACTGTCCGTGTCAGATGCAGAATTACTGGCTATAGCATGCAGGAGGCAGGACATGACACTGACTACACCGTGGTTCCGTGGCCGGTTCGTAATTTGGTCATAAACAACCGAGCCTCCTGCCGTTCCTTGAATTTGTCTGACGATTTTGACCCTTACCGACAGAAGTTCCCGAATCTTGTCGTCTCTCCAGTAGACCTTTTCATTTGCGTCTTTGTGTAAATTACCGTTCTTCTTCACCCACGGTTGTTTGTTTTCTTCCGGTTTCATGCCAGACGCCACGATAGAAATGTCATCAACACGCCCACTCGCTCGCTGTGAATTCTCCGTACAATGACCGGCTCTATTCACACAGACATTACACAGGCTTTGTACTAGAGAGCTGGCAGGGTAGATTTTGTTTAATGTCCGGTACGAGTGATTCGGACGTTTGCGTTCTGGCATACAGCTCCTCCGGTTAACGTCTAGATAAGTTCAGGGATGCAGTGTATGCATGGAAGGGACTTTGGTATCACCATCCTTCCTGAGAGTAATTTCTGTTTGTGTTCACTGTCAGATGCATGTCTTTTCCTGTCTCGCACAGCAGCAGGCATCTTCAGTTTTGTAAATCTTTGAGTCATGTTTGAAATAATATTGATTGCCCCAGCTGAATTGCAATCTGTGCCGCCTGATTTGGCACAGGCTCAGCTCAATACCGAACATCACTGAGCAATCAATCTGACATTAACGAAAACAAGACATGCGCTGCCTGCTATCTCCGTTTGTTAAGATTGAATTGTGCCCATGCTGTTCGAGATCCAAGTGTTGTTTAAAAAATGTAAATTTGCCTTTGGCATCAAATTGCTCAGTTAAATGATAATAGTGGTGTACTTTTTTCTATAACCATTAAAGGCCCATGAAAAATCCAAACACATTTATTTGTATTGCTGCTGTTGGAAGTTAATTTCAGTTTCTCTGCAGGTTTGCTCGACCTCCTGCAACAAGTCACGGGCTCACATTGTTTGCAAGAATCCATTAAAACAACTTGCAGAGACAAATTGCCGAATTGCCGAACACAGTTAATCTTTTTTAATAACACTCCACTATGTTTTTCAGAACATGAATTTACAATTGCACAATTGTTGCATTTGAATCAAGAGTACTGTAGTTCCATTTCGTGAGAATTTAAAGGATAGGTTCTGCCTTTTAAAAGTCTCCCTTATTTCAAATGTCACATACCATATGTAGTCCATATTGGTTACTGTTTAGTTTAGTTTATTTGCACATACACACAAAAAAGGCAGTAAGAATTTGTGCAAGGAGGTTAGAAGCCAAAAATGACTTATGAAGATACCTTTGCTGTTAAATCTCAATAGTCATACTTCAAAAAGAAAAAGGATACAAAGATGCAAAAAGAAAGATTGCATAATTCATCAAAGTTTCAAGAAGCAGCAATACAAGACTGATAGCAATGTACAATTTACACGGACGTTTACAAGTTGAAATGCGTTACAATGAAATCCATGAAATGTACATTTTTGCTAATTAAATTCCTTTTCAGATGTTTTTTTAATAACAATAATGTAAATGTTGATTGTAGTGATGGAAGTTCATCCATACTGGCTGTTAAGCGATCTCAACACAGTTTGGTGGATTTTGAATTTTCATTGGTATAATCTGGTATTATCTAATAAGATATATAATCTGGTAAAAACAAGCATTCGATCACCACTTGCTTTTACCACATCTGTGCGTCTCCTCTCATATTCCTCGCCCTTCTTGCAAACATCCCTCCTGTACCCTCTGGCTAAATACTGTAGGAACTACCTAGTCGCCCCCTCGTTCCCAGGGGAGGCCTATTTAAGCAAACACAGGAAGAGGATGTATCCCAAATGAGCCGATGATTAGCAGATGTGTGTAGTTTGTCCCCTGATAAACCTTGTGGCTAGAGGGGTCAGCCCGAGGTTTACAGCTCCGGCCTTATTCACAGATGCAGCGTGATGAAGTGCAGAGCTCACAGGGGCCGTTTACAGCACAGATCAGCGTTGGCCTCTGTCCATCAAATTCATAATCCATTCATATCAAAACCAGTTCCACTTTTATTAGATTTCTTAAAATGAAATCCACTTTCCATGTTTGAGTGCATCTGAGGGATACATATTTTTTGCAGAGGCGTGTGTCTTAGCATTACTCTCTTTCTAGGTCTAGGTCTTCTAGCACTTCCGAACGCTGACTATGTGCTGTTGTTACAGTGTGTGTTTGTTTTGTGTTTCAGGGCGGTCCAGGCATAAGGGGTGCCAGAGGAGACAGAGGAGAGCCAGGAGTGACGGTTAGTAAAAATGCACTTAATTTCAAAGTCAATTTATTCTTCTGCAAAACCTGCAGCACATAATTTGTCTCAAATAGTGTCTGTTGTGCGTCTTTCATGTGGTTGAGTCACAATTCTTGAAGAAAACATTGTTTTAAAAGTTAATAATAAGGTTTTAGCGGAAAAAATGCATGTGTTTGGGAAGTACTGAGCATATGACTGGATAAATTAAACTTTATGAGTTGTGTGACGGTTTTTAATTCCTTTAAAGTTCAATCAGATTGAACTCTACATGAGACAAAAGAGGCGGGGTTAGTCTGCAACTGGAAGTGAATACACCTCGCCCTGTTCCTCAATGAAAGTAATGTGGAGCCCACAAGACGAGTCACGAGTGTCGTTTATTAAACATTTCACTCATAATATGAACCAAACCTCCACCTCCAGAACACATAGCCTCCATTCCGATTAGATGATGAAAGGAAAGAAGTTAGTGGTGAGTAAGTAATGCCCCTGACTCACAAACAAAGAGCCTTTTCAGCAGCAGCCCACTCCATCCTACAAACTGGATGTGAAGCACCCTTGGGCTGAAAGAAGGTCATTTTTAGAAAAGCTTATATCAGTTTTCCAGGCTACCTCATCTTCCTTTTGGCCTCAGACTTGAGGCAGGCTCTTATCGCCGCTGTCACTATCCTGTCTTTAATAGACACGGTTCCAGCAAATCCTGTCTCGGACGATTAATGATTTACTGTAGAGTTTGCATCTGCTACAGTTTTACTATGGCAATCTGTTCCAAACTCTTACAAACCATCCAGCTGTGGCAGTCACTATTAGGTATGATGCTGTTGGAAATTTCTCAATACCGATAGCCAGGTCCCATGTTTGTAATTTAATCTTAGATTTCAGAAAATGTGTTATGAAGCCTTTCTTTTTTGAAAGAAGCAGCAGGGGTCCTGCCACTACTGCTCAGACACGCAGGGCTGTCAATCAACACAATACGCTTGTTTATCTCAACCATATGTCCCACTTTGACTTAGTTGAGTGACAGTGTATCGAGTGCAGTACACAAAGTGGCCCACCCAGAACGTAAAAGTTAGCACATCCTGAGACTGAACCAAAGACAGCATCAAACTCATGCAAGGCGTGTTTTTCACTACAGGCCATATGTGTTTTATTTGATGGGTGTGATTGGTGTTTTGAAGTGAAATGTGGTTTTCTGTCATGCTGGCACAACGCTACAGTTCACATACAGTACACACTTATGTGAGGGATAATGTAGAACAAGATGGTCGTTATTGAAAATAGCACCCCGACAGGGTGACGGCGGTCTTGCATCACCCTGAAGGGGATCTATTTTCAATAATGACCATCTCGTTCTACATTATCCCACTTATTACACGGATACTTACTAAAGGAATCAATGCTCTGTTCTTTTCTTTTCTTTACTGGGGGCAGTTCAGCCATTAACCATGCATTCAAAGTTTTGAGCTCTCCAAATATATTAAATTAATATTAGAAAGAGTAACAGGAAACTTAAGTTTTGTTTTTGTTTTGCCACAGCTGAAGTTAAATTTACTGGACTTCTTTCTGCGCTGTGATCGACGTGCGTGGTCCTGCAACGGCCTTAGCAACGCTCTATTTTACATGGCAACGATGCATAGCAATGGTCTGCTATACAGATGAAGCCATCTAAAATTTCCCCTCCCAGCTTGTTCCCAGCTCACCTCCAGCCGCTGGGAGTCTCCCCTCCTCCTCCTGTTTTCTGACAGATTGTCTAGATTCCACTGTAAACACATTTATTCATTCATTTGCAGGGTGTCACCATGTTGTGGTGCTTCCTTCACACAAAAAACTTAATTTAATTATTTTTAAATTTAAATTAATTTAATTCCAGCCAATTTCCCAGGCATGGGAAATTCTAGGTGGATTCATCTGTACTTGATGACGGTCTGCTCTTACAGACCTCAGAATGTCGTGAGTGACCAAAATCAGAATGGAGTATTCAAAAAGGCTGTGTAATAAATATTAATACATGTCTGCCAGATCACACTTGTCTTAGCTCAGCAGTATTTGTACGTCTGCAGCTGCAGCCAAGTTATACCAGCTCCTCCATAAATTCATCCTTAATCATTCTAACTAATCAATTTGGGTACATTACTTGTTGCAGTACAAGCAGTGATAAATGAGAAAATAACTGGTGCTGTTATTAAAATAAACCTCTAAGTAATTTAATTTCAGTCATCTGTAAATCGATTCATCTCTTCAAGTAGTTCAGCGCCATATTTTAGCGATATTAATCATTTAGTTAAACATGATATAACACATTTCTGCCCCCTGTTTATTTTTTTCCCCCACTCCATTCATTTATATCTGATCCGAAGTTTCTTTTGATTGTTTGCATGGATAAGAAAGACATGAAGCCAGTAACTGTATGGTTGAACAGTAAAACAATAAATACAGCCAGAGTAAAGATTACTTTGGCTACTGCTGCTGCTGAGCCAACAAGCTACGAGTGCTGCGGATCAGTGGCGGTTTACAGGAATCTCTCTTTTCTGACTCCCACTGCAGGAGCTCTCTCTCTGCAGCTCATACACATGGATCAAATAAGCCGCCACACCGGCACAACCTGATTAGAGATGGATGGACGAGTGTCTAAATCTATTTCCTGTTGTAGAGATTTCATTATGGAAGCAGCCAATGGGAGCAAAATCCCCCCGAGCTTGTAGTGATGATGTTGACCAGTTTGTAGTTTTAACTTCATGGACTTTGTATGTGTTGAGTAGATGCAGCCTTAGAGGAAATGAGAACACATCCATTACCTCAGTGTTTATAAGAATACATTGGCATATAATAAACAATTAAACATTATTAATTAATTAATTAATTAATTAATTGTATTTATTTCGAACAGAAAAATACAAGTAAAAACAGATTAGAAAACAAACAAGAGTAACAGTATTCGAAAAGGAGCAGAAGTAAAACATATATGTCCCTACTCCTTTCTCACTTCTCATCTATTAACACATATATTATTTAAACAGATTTCCAAATTTATTTACAACCAATATAAATATACAAACAACTATCGCAATTTTATTTACAACCCAAATTAAATATACAAACCATACAGCTAAGACCTGGAATTGTCATTTACATCTAGTATGTTTAGATTTGGTATTTTTATCTTTCTTTTATAGTTTCATTTTTCTCACTTGTATATATACCTTTTTGTGCCTATTTGTTGTGCACCATTACATCAAGACAAATTCCTTGTATGTGAAAACTACTTGGCAATACATCTGATTCTGATTCAGATTTCTGGAAAGTAAATCTAACTTCCATGTCATTTTAAGTGCTACTTTGGTTCCACATTGCTGAAGAATTTGTAAAGTGGTTAAAATGTGTTTCATGAATATGTGATATTAATGAGCTGATCAGGCTTCCAGCAGGTCCAAAGATAAACAATTAAAAGTGGAATCCTCACTAAATGATCCATTGTGCTCACAAAATCTACTCATAAGGTCCATTTAGTAACTGTTCTGGAGTTTTTGATCACATCGCATGATCTTCATTTGGAGGCGAGTTTGCTCAGTGGTCATGGGATGGAGGATGTTCACATTTCCATTTTTCCTGAGCACTTAAAGTTACGATCTCGAAGATCTCCATTTCGTTCTCTTTGGCCGCACCTACATGCCGATACAAGGCGGTAATTGAGAGACCGGAAAAAAACAGTATGCCACTTCACACACAAGTGAGTTGAAGAGCGAGTCTGTTGCGTTAGCTCCACCTCTCCACCCTCTCTGACAGACCACTAACCGCTTAGGATATTTCCCGGGAATAATTGTCACAGACCCAGTTTGTAGGGCTTTCATCAGTGGGCCATTAGCTCAATCACATTGTTACCTCATTTGGTGATAGATAGTGACTTAACAGACATTTGTTTAAAATGAAAAGCTTCAAGATTATTACTTTTTCTCGTCCATGTTGCTTAAAAATTGAGTTAAAAAACAAACTTTAATTGAAACATTGAAATCCATTGTGTTGCTTTCACAGGGACCTCACGGACCAGTGGGAGAGGTTGGCCCTTCTGGACCTTCAGGACCGCCTGGTCCTCAGGGACCCAGCGGTCTCTCTATTCAGGGGCCCCCGGTAAGACTTTTGTTTGTGTGTGTTTGTGTCATACAGTCTGCGATTTGTGTGTGCAAACTGAAAAGTAGTATAATGTCATATTTTCAGGAGTGCAACTCCACATCTTGGAAATTTCCACAAGTACTTGATCATTTCAACATTAAGATATTGTAAGAATAATTTGGCTACCTCTCGCTTTCAAAAAAAAACAAAAAACTGTGGCTCTAATGATTAGATGGAATATGTTAAAATATAATGTGAAAAATAAAATGATGACAGAAATGAAACTGATACTGCTATATTGCCAAGAATTACGGAAAAACTATGCACATACACATGTGTGTGCATAATTTTGCACATACATATGTATGTGCATAATTTTCCTTAATTCTTGGCAATATATGTGTATCAATTAGGGAACACACACATGCACACATACACAAATAATTGTAAATATTGTAATTTTTGTATATGTATGAGAATGTCACTATTTATTATGTACTCAATTTAACACATTTATTTTTGGTAATGATGATATGTTATGATTTTTAAGCAGAAAAGCCTAAACCAGGGACAGGGGTCACAAATTAGCCTTGGCTAGAAACCCCCAACACATCTGTGTCATGCTAATGTAACCTGTTACAATGGGGTTTTTTTGCACTGTCCCTGACAAATAACTAATAAATAAATAAATAATGAAAATCTCTGCCAAGCATCACTGCTACATTAAATTATGATGGAAACAGTCACAAAACATGTGCTGTTTGCTGTTTCACTCCCACCTGTCTCCAGTGAGGTCACAGAATGTGTGCAATTAGACACAGACTTTGTATTGAGCTGTCAACCACCTGCCAATATAAACTGACAAATGTTGACATATCCCTCAAATAAACTTCCAGACACTTGAAGGATTTTGTCCAAAGCACACTGAAGCTGTTCTGGGGACTTTGTGGTGGCCCAGCATCTTATTAAGATAACTGATGTTGGTTTTTCCAGTCCTCTGGTAGCTGTCGGTGGGACCACTGGTCCAGCGGAGATGTAATGACTTTGTTTGTTTTACAGGGTGCTGCTGGGGAGAAGGGAGAGAGAGGAGAGATCGGTCCAGCCGGACAAATGGTAAGACAACATTTCCCCAAAGAAATGACATTATAGTAAGATAGAGAGGTGGCGTGTGTGTTGGGGAGTGTTGATATCATTCCCAACATCACAAAGTAGAACCCAGAGGGGCAAATATTTTCCAATCTGCCTGACATGCAGTGATTTCTCCTTCTGTTTTTGTATTGACTAAAGGAACTAAGTGGTATTGGGTTATTACAAACCCAGCTGTGCGTGCGTGCGTGCGTGCGTGCGTGCGTGCGTGCGTGCGTGCGTGCGTGCGTGCGTGCGTGCGTGCGAGCGTGCGTGCGTGCGTGCATG
>JAOVVB010109753.1:0-12809 GCA_028570985.1 Heterobranchus longifilis
AGATCAGGAGAAAATTAACTTTGTTTGAGACCTTTTTCTGTCTCAGCAATGAACTCTCGTGAGATCTGGCAACACAGGTAAGCTAAGGTCAACTGATGTTGCAGATCACCACAAATAACCAATTATTGTGATGCTAAATATTGCTGTTAACCATGTAAATATCTTGTCAGCAAATACAACTTTTCATGATGTTCACTACACTTTCAAACGAGACAGCGGCCACTTAGATAGGAAGTGTGTACCATTTCATATCATTGGCGGAGCCTGTTAGTGCACGATCTTTAGAAATATAGAAAAGCTTTGCTATAAGCAACTGTACAGGTATGCCCATATTCACATCTACAAACCAGCAAGTTTCTTTCCTCCTCGACTCTTTGTAACATGGATATATGCATAATAAAATGACAGCAACAACCAGGGTTTATACTGTGTCAGCGCAGTGGCACCTATGATGTTTATTCATAATATGGAAATGAAAAAAAAGGATGTTATTTGTCCACAGCTGCTTTTGCTCTGTGCGCCCAAATTTAAATCCCTAACGAGGGTACAAACAATCCAGCCTCAGGCCTATTAAGTATTTTGCACACTCTTAAATAAAAAACAAGTCAAGAACAGAGGGGACGGTCACGTCAAGATTTGAGAACAATATAGAGTTTAATGTATGAAACGGATGTGAAGAAGACGTGTCCGGACAGGTAGTACATGGCTGTAAATGAAAATTCAACCGATTGGATCAGTGACAAAAGCTATTAGGGACGTCTACATTGCAGATACTTTTCAAAATATCAAACAGGTTGTGTTGCATATGGCCAATTGGTCACTGTTCTGACAACAGTTGCTGGGATGAAACTGAGCCAACAAGGGTTTCTTTTCTATATAGTACCATGTTAATGGCTGATCCCCTTCATGATCTGACATCTGAGGTCTACAGCTTCATGTCATGAAATTATGTCTGATGCACTTCAAAGTAAAAAGGGTTATGTAAACTTTAATAGCACACTACTACTGTCTGTCAGTTTTTTTTTTTGAGGCACAACCTTTGGAATCCAGCTTAAGGTCTACTTATAGGTCCAAAAACTTATTTTTGGTACAAATTGCATCGCTCTGATGTGATAAGTAGGTGTTGGATGTGCCTGTGTTACTCAGGGAATCTTCCCTGTGATGGAAAAGAACAGTACAGCACCCCCTGTAGGAAGGTTGTAAGAAGCACACACCACTGGAATGCTGCAATCATTCACCTGATGATGCCCAATCCGTTGATCAACAAAATAAAAGTATTTTATAGGTATTATAGTTATCTTGTTATACTTACAAGCAGCTCCAAACCTGAGTAGTCATGGTATAGCTTTTTTTTTCTTTAAACATACAAAAACGTATGTACATTTATCTCCACTTTCTGTAAACAGCAAGTACGCGTTCTCCTTTTAAATCCCTTTGATGATTGAAACATGCAAATTATACGCACAGTACTGATGTATAAAAGGAAATCAAGACAAGAAGGAAATTGAGGAGATGAAACTTTACACCTAAAAAAAATGCATCTATCAACAGTACTAAATGGAATGCCAGCAAACATAACTTGAACTCATCTCCAGCTGGCCACTGGCTTCCTCCATACAACCGCAGAAATGTGATTAAATTAAATTACTTGTAAAAATAAAAAAAATTACTTGTAAAAAAAAAAAAAAGAAGAAAAAAGAAAAGTGCACCTTCCATGCCTCTTATAGTACTTGTAATACTTTTGTTTTCCCATATGGAGATCTGAAATGTAGGGAAGGACTTTCCCCCAGATGAAAACGCGCACACACACACACACACACACACACCCACCTTTGCACATTCCGAGACTCATTTGAGGAAGGAGAACCAAGCAGCAATTCAACACACTAACAGAAAGACAGGACTGAGCGTCACAGCTCAGAGATCTGACAGTCAGGAAGCATAATTTTTTTTTCATCTTTCTTGTCTCAGAAATTGAGAAGTCCAACGATACTTATCTTTTTTTTTGCAGATAAGTTTTTCTGCCTTTCGGTAAAGGGTTTATCATATGACATAAAGAGTTATTTTCCTAGGGCACTTAACAGGGAGGTGAGCATAGTCTTCAAAAGTCTGAGCTGTGGGTAGTTTGTTGCCATTTTTCCATGTGCTGGCCATGGCTGCAGAACGGTGGGCTCAGTGTCTCTGCTCTCCCACTTCGTGTGGCGATTCACTAGGAGGAGGGTACTGCTGAGAGGTCCGCAGCCCACCTGAGTGTGACAGGAGGGGGGAGGAGGAGGAGAAACAAGAATAAGGAGGAGGAGGAGGGGGGAAGGTTAGCCATAGAGCTGCAAGCCAGACGAGATACTAGGGCTGCCCCCTGAAAGTCGAGGAGTCGAATCATCCGCCGGTGACCCCTCAGCCGACTTGAAATCAAGCCGTCGGTTTTTTTGGATGTCATTCAGTGTAGCCTGGGAACCAGCCCTAACTCTAAGTTAATTTTTCATTCATTATTGCATATCGGTCCGGCATCTGCCATTCAAACAGATTGCGACTAAAAACGAGTAGATCCAATCACAACCTGCCTGTCATGTTAGAAAGTAGTTACAGAACATAACTGGCATTGACTGTCAGGAGCGTCGTGGCTCTTACTAGAATGTAGTTACAGAATGTCCGTCCAGCACCAGGCACGATACACAAGACCAAACTAGGCAGTGCTGATCTGTTACGAAATCAAGATTCTGTTCCTATTTCTTCCCTAAAATGTTTCCAGAAACACATTTTAGTGTACTTTTTGAGCAGTAATTTGAGAAAAATAAATTTTTTCGTGGACCCCACCCAAAGTAACAATATTTTTGCATCATTATGTGGTCATTAGCTGTGGTGGGCCACATTTGATTTTGTTTATGTTGTCAGAATAATCACTGAAACTCGTGCCAATAGATTTTCTGATTGCCAGATAAGACTATATGAAAAAAAGAACCAAACAGTCGAATCTTCGTATTGAACAGCAAAATCCGATTTGAATCAAAATATTCTGATTGGGGTACAGCCCTACGAGACACACTGCAGTACCGGAGAGGAGCAAGGAGGAAAAAAGGGGAAAGAAAAAGATGTAGTACCTGCAGCACCAGTGCCACCCTTGGAGATTTTGCTCACTTTGGAGCATGAAGTGGAGAATGAGGAGGAAGGGTGGTGGTTGTGGCTGGCCTCGGGGTACGCCCTCTTGCGCGATGACGAGGTGGATCCGGGAGGAGCGAGCGTAGTCCCTTCCATGCCGGTCAGTCCTGGAGGACCGCGTAGCAGGCCTCCCCCGCCGTTCCCGCTGTGTGTGTGTGGATGACTGTGCTTGTGGTGGCGATGGAGGTTGTGATCTGCTGCGCGATGTTTCTCCTTGCTTACAAGAGGGCTGGAATGTTTACTCTTGTTGTTGTTGGCCGCCATGCCTTCGTCTGATGAGCTGTGGCGCTCTGACGATGAGACTTTTATCTTCATCTTAAGCTCATCTTTGCTCGGTTGTCCGCTTTTGTCCAGCTTGGAGCCTTCACTGGACCCGGGCACGGCGAGGCGGAGTTTGAGAGAGCCTTTGTCCCGTTTATCGCTGTGGTGGCGTCGATCTTGGCCTGAAGATGAGGAGGAGGGGACTTTCATTTTCATTGGGGAGGCAGTGGAGCTCCCACTACCACTGTGGGATGTTTGGTGGGGCTGCGAGTGTTTTCTATGGTCTACTTGGCTCGAAGAGGATGATGCATAGGTAGAAGACATCTCCCTCCCATCACAATCCATTATTCCTCCGTGCTGTTCCTGACTGCGTTTCTGCCCGGAGACAGCCAGCTCTGCGGCGTGTTTCTCTCTGTATTTGTCCAGAGACAGCTTCTGAGCTGGAGACGGTTGCGGTGGTGGGGGGTAGGCAGACTGCTTGCCCACTCCGCTCCCACCAGCTCCTTTTGGTTCCTGTTTGACAGGGATGAAGTCAAGTGTTTTCTCAGTCTTGTATACTGGCGGATGCTGAAGCAAAGAGGTCTGCAAAGACTCTTGGAGAGGGCTGAGGGGTTCCTGTTTTATACAGAGGGGTTCCTGTTTTATACAGGTGGAAGAGTACCCTGCTTGGCTCTGGTTGCCCAGGGGCCACTCACTGTGGCTAGCCGGGTTGTATGTGCCAGCCAAGGAGTCCAGAGGCATGGTTACAGTGAAGGCGGCGCCCGCTTTGGAAAAAGTTGGGTTGGAGGTGGTATCACTGTGATCGTGGAGCATGGAAGGCCCAGCAAAGGAGTTGTCAGTCAACTGAGTGTTGTCACCCTTGGGCTTTTTGGCAGCTTGTGTTGCCTAGGTGACAGACAGAGATTGGGTTTTAGTTAGCAGTACGTTTCTAAAGGAGGGTTTAACAGTAGGACATACAGTCAATGTAGCAGGATTTCTATTCTGGGAATATTTGTGATTTTAACACTGCCACCAACATTGTCTTATGGTTTGCCAAAGTGGGGTGTAAGTTTATATTTCCTATAGTATAGACTTTTAAATGTAACTGTTTGGCACTATAAAAGGAATACTTCACGAACAAAATTAGCATTTGTATATCATCAAAGAGCATTGCTTTCAATTTGTGAAGAAAACTTTGTTTTTGTTGTGTGTCTCCACGGTAAACAGAGAATCCAAAAGCGGAGTAACTTCTTGATGCATTGAAGTAATAGGCGGCCAAAATGCATGTGTTGCAAATGCATGTGGAAGCACTGAGCATATGCCTGGATAAATGAGACTTGGATTATACTGCACAAGTTCTGTGAGTTTGTAAACAGATAATCTAAAAAACTGATTCTGGATATGAATACATATAGTAATTGATATGCAAATGGTTATTTTGCAGGTGAAGTATTCCTTTAAGCTTTTTGCTAAAAGATCACATAGGTGTACATGTAGCTGTTTAGGTGAGACTAGATCTACTTTGATACATACTGCTCTAATAAATCAAAATTAAATTCACATGTCAAACACATCGTTACAATGCATGAAACTGAGCAGCAATGTATCCTACCCTCCAGTTGCGTATCCTCTTTAACCGGCTTGGCGTCTTCTCCAGAATCTGCAGAAACTCGTGGGTCAACTCTACAAGTACAAGACATGCATGTTGTCATCAAACCCCCTCAAATTCTGCTGCTACAATGACACAGTGCAACTCTTCTCTCATTTACACCTATGTAAAACATGTGAATTCTATGACCTTTATGCAAATAAACATGTTTACTAGGGAAATAATGATATATTGAATATTGCAATAAAAAAATGTCTCAATACCGTCGTGGGGCTGACATAATTTTCCGTAATATCCAATTATTCATCTAATTGAGAGGATCAGTGTTATGACTTCCATTAGTGTCAGTGCTTCAATAGGGACAGCAGAGGATGACAAAGAGCTACAGCTGTCACCATGACAGCTGAAGAACAAAGGTCACTAAAGTTCATCCTGCCGTGGCGTGAACAAACATGTCTAACGTTACTGCTGTACCTCGGAGCTATTGCCTTCTGAGACATAATCTGACATTCTGGGTGAAAATAACATACATTGTAGTCAAATATGTAACTGTGTGACATTTTAATCGCCGTTTTCACCGCATGAAGAGGACAGCGAGGGAAAGACTCACGCATCTGACACGCCTTATCTTTTATACAGGAAAACAATGTTCTTGCACAGCAGGGTAAGTCAATATACTGCTTTATTTTAAGCAAATGTTTAGTCATGATGACTCCCTACAGTGTCGGAAACGGTGTGTTGCCATTGCTTCAGTAATGTTATGTGAATGGAAACAAATCCAACATGCTAACGTAGCTACATCCAACATCATCACCAGATGTGCAATCACCGGGACGAGGAAAAAATAAACTGGAGCCCAATATCGCGATAAATATCGTACCATGGACTTTTTATCGTGATATTATTGTACCCTGAGTTTTTGGTATGGTTACATCCCTAATGTTTATAAAACAGCCATATTGAAAACCTTACTAAACATATAGCAAGATGTAAGAAATTGCTGCAAGGTAAATGTATCCACTGTAATACATTATGGAAAAGTAAACAACATTAATTCAATCTCACCATCAAGCAGCTCCAGGGTGACAGAGTTGTCCACGTACTCCCACCAGTGTTTCCCATCAGTGGAAACTGGGATCTCCCAGTTGGACCACTTGCACGCCAGGTGGATGCACACGCAGGAGATCACTGTGGGCTTGTACTGGAGGCAGAAGGTCGTGAGGTGTAGACTGCATAGTGTGTGAGGGGATGCGCAAGTGATGTGTGTGTAAGAAAGAGTGAATATTTCACGTGTGTGAGGGGGTATAGGAGTGTGAGTTAGTTGAATCAGGCCAGGCGTTGTCCCGATTGGTCCACATATGTAGAAAAGAGAAAAAAAAACACAAGAGGGAGCGGACAGTTTTAATTTACTGTAGGTATTGGTTGCAATAGATAAGCCATTATTTGATTGTATTGTACATTGATAATGTAACATGTCAAACACAGGTCACAATACAGGTGACATGTCTAATAACTATAGAATTCCCAGTGTGCTTAAAAATAAACATTGTTTCATGTCATGTGGCAATTTATGGTTCAAGGAACGTGGCTGGTTTAAATGTTAGGACACCAAAACAAAAGTGAGGGAAGTGTGGAGGGGGGCCATGTGTAGTAGCTAAGTGTAGTCTGCCCATTGTGAAACACTGAACCCTGAGGCCACCCATGTGACAGTTACATCATTGTACAGTTAACTGACGAGGGGCTGCTCCTACAGCCCTCTCTGTATGGGTCTGTGGGACTGTGTTGAAAGGGATAATAAACCTAGTGGGCCCTCCAGATCAATGGATACAACGTGGCACCAGTGCTGACAGTGTTAGGGCTAGTGCATGCGTGGTCTCAACACAGAGTGTTCCTAAATTAAATATCAGAGCTAATCTGACCTATGGCTCAAGTCTAACTTTGTTCTGCAAAAATGAAATTTGTAAGAGTCAAGAGTAATGCAAGTTTAGATCACAATTGGACAGTTCAACATATTTGTATCACATCAAAAGTAAGAAATAGAATTAGTCAAATGGCCACCATCCAAGTAAGCTAAAATAGACATAATCGTCTATTACACGACTGAAGGCTTTGGTTCTATGTTAGGTGACCTATGCTGAACCAAATATAAATATCACATAAGCACCGAGGTTGTTTTTAGAATGAAAGTAGGCTCCCCACAATCATTTATCAGACACTTAAGCCATAAATATACTAGGGCTGAACGATTTGGAAAAAATATCCAATTGCGATTATTTTGACTGATATTGTAATTGCGAGGCCGGGACATCTCTGTAGCGCCACAATACTTGATTCAGAATGCTATGTTGACATATATTTTGACATATTTGGCTTTAACAAATATTGCACCTCCTGCGAATTGGATATTGCACTATATTGCGATTTCGGGTAAAATTCTGATTAATTGTTCAGCCCTAAAATATACTATTGTAATCTTACTGGATGTAAGTAAATCTCAAGAAAACTAGTCCATGATATAGCTGGACTCAACATTACTGTACAAATACAATGCCTCAGCATGAAGCTGTGTTAAAAAAAAAAAGAAGTAGCCATAACTTTGCATCGCTGCATTTTGAAACATGTTTGGAAGGAGATGGATGGTAACCTTTTACTGTGAGACAAGTACAATGTCTGGAGTCTGGTCTGTCAAATTACAGCAGCTTTAAACAAGTCACAGCCAACAGTTACAAGCATTTGGCAGATTAATTAAAATAAATCAATTTGTAGGATAATTAAACTATTTTAAGAACAGTCACTGGCTATAGCTAGTGCTCTTAAGCCAGAGATATACTTGCTTTTTAACCTTACGTTAGCGTTAGTCTTGCGTAGCCAGACCTATCTCCACAGCGCTGTGTTCGCGCTGGAGGAAGGTCTGGATTAAATTCGCTTTCACTCCTGGATCGTGAAGAAACTCCGTGGCCTGTTTGTATTTCCTTAAACTAATCACAGTCGTCCTGGGCGGCGCCACGGCCCGAATACAGCGACGGTGCCTCTGCAAATTAGTGTCGGGAGGGAATCCGTTTCGGTGGAACACCTCCACGAAAATTATGTAAACATACTTTGTATACTTTACAATCACTCACTGAAAGAACAGAACAGGCCTGGCTTATTGCACGATACAAATTTTCAAAACATGTTATTTCAGTGTGTGGGTTTGTAGCTCAGAGGCTATTTTTGTTTTTTTCTGTAGTGAAGGGACTTTGAGAAAGGGAACACGGACTTCCTGTTTCCGGGCACCGGGCAGATTTCCCGGAGGCTTTCACTGTTCGCATAGTAAGCGAGACGACGTTGGCGTAGATGTCCCGTTGCGTTAATTTCTGAGTATATACACAACCAATGGACCAAATGGGCGCAGGATACACGAGGCAGCAGTTATGCGTTCGCGTAGTTAAAAGCAAGTATATCTCTGGCTTTAATAAGTGCCAGCTCAGTGCAAAACTTCAAACACTGTTCACAGTCAGCATCCAGACATTGTCAACTGATTTGAAGTCAGTTACATCAATGCAAATTCCTTTCCACCACCGTTAACTATAAACAAACCCTTTAAGGACCCAGTTTTTCTATTACAAGACGTGTCAAGAAGAACGTTTTGTTTTCGCTTTAGAAGAAATCAGAATCAGCAAAATGCATTTTGATCAGTGTGAGAGATACTAATTACATATTCTGCAGGTCCTTAATGGGTCACAATTACGTTTTTCTTGTCACGTTTTACATTAGCCACATTTATAAAAGAATATTGTAGAAAAGCTAAAAACATGTGCATTTAAAAGACAGGCAAATATTGCAAATATTTGAGGAAATAATGCATTTTGAACAAATGGATATGAAAAAGAACATTTGAAAAATTAATTTGCGGTACTTACCGGAAAGACCTCTACGAGAAATGTTTACATCTGTGAAATCTTTAGCTGCTATTCAGGCTACCAAAGTGTCTTTTCTTTTAGAATTATGCACTTTTTCGCAACCGAACAAACACGTGGGTTTCAAGCGCACCACTACACTTCACACCTTGCATTCAACCCATCTGTGCCAACACGTGGTCCCTTGTACAATACACCGCACTGCGACTGGGGCCGGTAACGCTACAAGCCACCCTGTCCCGCTCCCTTTGGACAAGGGAGGGGAGCTGAGGGGGAGGAGGCAAGCATCCCAACAACCACCAGCGCAAGTAGGGCCCGTTGGACACTGAAAGGGTACCCTGCATTACAGGAAGCTATGGTGTGCAGTCAAAGTGCAACAAAGGAGGGGCAGGATAACAACCTGTTGGTAGCCATGAAATAGGAAGTCTGTGCCAGATCCTTGCTTGCTGTGAGAGAGAGACAGAAAAACAGGGAAGGGGGAAAAAAGGATTACCATTTCTGCAAGCCAAACGCATTGCATTATCATTAGGTCAGGAACTGAATGTTTCAATGCACTGATTAGGCCAAGGCCAAGACTGAAAAACAACACTTGGCACAAACTCTTGCTACATTTTGGAAACTTTCAGAAAGCTGGAGGATTTTTATAAGCCACTGATTTGACTGTGTCAACTGTAACCAATATTTAGGGGGGTCAGTTTTCCAGATAGAGACTGAAATAGCAAAGCCCCAAAACAAAATGATTACAATTCAGTTTTGGACTTGGCCCAATAAGCATCAGTAAATGTTTTTTTATGTGCTATGTCATATCATGAAGTCAAAAAGTCATCAAAAAGGAGAAAGATGTGTGGTCATGTAACCATTAAATCAGCAAGGTTTTCACCCCCCTCCCCACCCATATTTGAGGTGGGACACATAAGAGCAGAGGGCACAAAGAGCAAAGAAGGAAGCCTCTACCTCGCACTAGCTGGGAACATTTCACCACATCAGTGTGTGGGTGATCAATAGTAATTTCAAAGCCTGGAACAAAATACATGACAGGTGAGTTCAACACACAGAGACAGTTGGGAGGTGACATGTCATTTGTATGATTAAAAAAAACAAATCTAATGCTCAATTTTAAGGCGATCGAATTAGATTCTTGTAGGTATATGTTACATGTGATTGGTGGAAGTGAAAGACATTTCTCAGAAAGGAATGTAATCAATAAGCGAGCACAAATTGCTGCAGCCGTAACAGAATGTTGCCCAGCAGTGTAATGGTACCATGGCCGTATTAAGGTCATTGTAAAAAGCCAGAGTCGGGGGATGGAGGTAATATTCTGAGAAAAACTCAGAAGAATTTCCGAGATTAAAGTGGTACATTTACAAGAAAAAACACAAATGTACGCAGAAAAAACTTGGGATATTATCTGAGATTAAAGTGGTAAATTTATCACCTGATTGCGTTTCTTGGTCTAAATGCACACTTAATCTAGTTATTTTCCATAAAGTCAATAACGTGTTTCATGACTAATGTCGGCAATGACAGAATGACATGTCACCTTTACATGATTTCTTGAAAAAATATGCAAATGACAAGATACCCATACAGCAGCTGATAAAAACATTGCACTCAACAGGCTGTGATGAATAAGAATAAATTCAACTGTGATCAATAGCACTACTCCCTTACTAATAACGATAAGCCAAAAATAATGATTATGATAAACAAAACGCTATCTCTCTCTCAAGTCATCCACTCCAGTCACCACTACTTACCCAGGGTCTGCAGCACTATGGATTCAAGTATCACCAGCTCTTGAGCTTGCTGGAGGTATGCCTGAAGTTTGATAGACAGCCATTACAACACAATTGTAATGAGTCTATTAATCTATCCCCCTAACAACTGAGTTCAAATGGCCAAAAACTCCAAACAGAGAGGCTCATTTTAGTGTTAATGTAAGCCATAGGTGTTTTGTACACACCACCAGCAGGCCAGGACAGTTAAAATAAGGCCCTTTGTAGGGTGCAATGAAATTTGGCACAGCCAGTTACACATAGGGAAACCATGACCACTGAGAGAACTGGAAAGTCAGATGTAGAAATGGAGAAAAAAAAAACGTTCAACCATAAAATATATAGAGCTTGAGCCTGAACTTACATTACTCTTTGTGTCTAGAGGTGGCTCTTGGGGATTTAGGCAAGCATGTGCAACTTTGATCACATGTTCGAGTTTCCGAGGTTGCTCTTCCACTTTTGCGGCCAAGAATAAGGTGGTTGGAGATATTATCTGTACAAAAGCATCAAGACATTTCAATATATGCTCATTCTAACTTAGCTGTACAATTTCTGTAACAATGTACCTAATATGTGATACTATGCTGCAGGTCAATAGCAGTGTTATGTAACAGAATACTTACATTCCTGTGGAATTTGGTGAAAGAGTGGTGCATATAAAATCTATGCATGTAAACAATGGCTGTATTTATTGTTAATTGAGAGCTGGAGGGTGGGTCAAGGGAAATCTTTACTTTCACTGAGTGCAAATCTTGCTGCCAAGTGCAGAGTGAACAATTTAGCTAGCCTATATGCCATTATAGCTATATGCCATTATATCAAGCCAAGACACGCATCATGGGGCAACGTATTAGCACTAACGCAAATAACTGTTTAAATGAAGTAAAGGCCAGAGAAAAGAAAAGTTAACAGTTGCGCAAATGACACTGTATAGCAAGCTCGTTAACGTTAGGTGACTTGCGTTAGCTAGCTTTGTGATAGCGCTAATTTTGCAACATCAAAATAACAAGAAGAACATGTCAACCGCTTATCGGTATATATTCTAATGAAACGTGTCGTTATTTCATCAACTAAGCCGATAGGTAAAGACATTCATTGGACAAGGGGCTAGCAACAGCTGCAAACTCGCCTCACGGCCTCTTGGA
This sequence comes from Heterobranchus longifilis, assembly GCA_028570985.1. NCBI lineage: Eukaryota > Metazoa > Chordata > Actinopteri > Siluriformes > Clariidae > Heterobranchus > Heterobranchus longifilis. The sequence continues at coordinate 11,825 of JAOVVB010109753.1, forward strand.
CGTCAAACCTCAGCTAGCTAGTTAGCATGCTACATTAGCGCATAGCTAACGTTCAAAATAAACAAACGACGCTGAGATTGCCAGGTAAAGACTTCCATAGCATGCACAACCGTAGTTAACCAATGTAAAAAATAAAGCAGACGCGTCGAAAATTCACGACTCTTGCTCCCTAAACTCAACCGTCAGTTTAAAATTAGCAAGCGGTATCGGGCCCGCTGCTCCAGTTAGCGCCATGTCTACTTCCACTCTGGTCGAGGGATAAGTTTGTTTACAAAGGATACACGTTGAGTCTCTGACCCATATCTTGGATCAAATTCGCCGCTTGTTGCCGGTAGGAGAGCTCCCGGTCTGGTTCTACTCCACATCGGCGCGACGGCGTGGTTTCCAGCTGCTCCCGGGTGAAAAACCATTTCGACGAGGATCCCCGGCACGCCGCCATTGCTCTCCAACATTGGGCATCGAGAAAGCGGATGTGACGTCGGTGTCGCACAGGAAAACACGACTTCTTCGATGGTGCGATTTGAAATATTCTGATGCAAGAGGTGGGATTGTCTTTTGTCAATTTTGATTAATGTATTCTAACTTTACACAACACTGGAGAAGGGTCCAGACGCAGACCTGCAGACACTACACTAAACGCCCCCTACACGACACGCCCCCTACCAAACTGTACACACCGCTGCTCCGCCTGGTCCACACTGGAAGGGAGGCCGAGAGGCAGAGAATATTTACCCGAGTATGAACCAACTTGCCTGGCGTGACTTTGGCCGAATGTTGGGACAGATTTCTGGAGGTTCTGGAGTTACAAAATGACACCGTTTTTTCTGGGCTTTCCCCCCAGTGTTTCTCCGGTGGGAGGGGGGGCTAAGGCAGAGGCTATTTACGTGAGCAAGGAGCAACTTAGCTGGGGTGGCTTTAGGTGAATGTCGGGCCGGGTTTCTGGAGGTTCTGGGGCCCAAATTGACACGTTTTTTCTGGGCTTTCC
>JAOVVB010109764.1:0-12809 GCA_028570985.1 Heterobranchus longifilis
AGAAAGTAATTTTTACTAATTTCAGCCAGCTCCGCTTCCATTCTGTATGACTGTGTGTGCCGTCTGCATCATTACGGGCAACATCTGCAACGACTCGCCATGCGTACGCCACCGAGAAGGAGGGAGACAAGTACACGAGAAAGACGACAAGCTGGTGAGTTTTGAAGAAAACAAAGCCTGCCAGTCCTCCATGCTCATACTGCCTCCTGTTGTCGGGATTCTTACTCATCAAGGTGCTCGTGGTCTGAGACAATGAAACCCTCTGCCGAAATGTTTTTTTTTTCTTTCTCCCAACAAGTCTGTCGCCAAGCAGCTGCCGCTAATCTCTGTTAGCAGAGCCGCACTAAACAGCTGACTACAGCCTTTAATCTGGTCCCACCACAATCATTACCTCTGGAGCCAGGAGGGGGGGGGGGGGCTAACACAATTGCAGAAGAGTAAACAAATGAAACCAGATTTGTGTCCATTTTGTCTGTCATTCCTCTGGCTTTCATGTAATCACATTTGAATATTTGTTAAGGAGCCAAAGTCACTATCATTTCATCAGGCTGTCTCATGCACGCGTGTTTGACCCGTCTGTCTGACAGAGGTGTGTATGAACACGCTAAAAAGTGCTCTTGTTTTTGATGAACGGTGAACTGAACGTATGAGTTGTTGAACGTGACACTCACGCATCGTTTTCGGGACGTTTCGGGCACCCGAGGATTTACAGCACCCCGATGGAAGACTGTTTCCCCATCAATATGTTACCACAACCTAAATCTGGATAAAACCTGATCTCTAATCCTAACCACAGAGGGGGGCGCTATGGGAAACATCACTGTAAACTTAGATTCCAGTGGTGGTGGCGTAGAGTTGTTTCCAACTCGTGTGATCCAAATAATTCCAAAACTCTGTTGTTTCAAAGTCCAAAAGTTGCAAAATTCTAAAGATGTTTTTGTTAAATGAAAAATCCAGTCTTAAATCTTAAATCATATTTTAGGCATTTAACCTGCTCTGCCGCAGCCACACACACCTGCATATAATGTGCAGTCTGACAGAACACACCTTTCTGGCACTATATCATACAATTAATACAAATAAACTAGTCTTAAATCTTTTTCTTTTCTTTACTGGGGGCAGTTCAGCCATTAACCATGAATTCAGAGTTTTGTGCTCTCCAGATATATATTAAAATAATATTAGAGAGTAACAGGAAGCTAAAGTTTTGTTGTTTTGCCACAGTTAAATTTACCAGACTGCTTTCTGCAGAGTGACTGACGTGCGTTGTCCTCCAGCACAGCGCCCTTAGCAACGCTGTTTTACATGGCAACGCATAGCAACGGTCGGCTATACTTGACGACGGTCATCTGTTCGGAAATAACAGACCTCGATATGTGGTGATTGACCAATCAGAATGCAGTATTCAACAACGCCGTGTAACAATCAGGACGTAAAGTCTGAATCCACTGATATCAACGGTCTCTCTTCACTCACAAGCTGAAAACTGATACATAATATGCCTTTAAATTATATTTACAAAACCACAAAACAAAAACAGTGTTTTGGCTCGAACAATCTATTCGAGCGGAGAAAAGATTTCGACACCTGCTTCTGAAGAAACAAGTCCCACACATCGAATCTGAAACAACATCGAGTTAAGCAGCTTAAAAAAAAAAAAGAAATTGTTTTTAAATGGAAGAAATGAACGTGAACTAGTTAAGTGTGCACCTGCACAACACTGCTGTCTGTCTCTTTGAAAAAAAAAACAACTTCATGCACTAATTTCATTTTCTTCCACCTTTGACCTCCAGGAGATCCAAGCTGGACGTACGCTGACTCTTTCTACAACATAGTTCAACCTCATCAAGTCATCTGTGGCCCCTGTAGCTCCCATAGCGGGCCCCGGCTCCACATAGTTGCTTTATCATTTTCATGTCATGCTTGCCCGTCAAACTAACACACTGAGGCGGCCACTTCAGATGACAAACATCGGCACAAATGTGTCTTTGTGAAACACGTCTCTGCATGTCACCGCCGGACAAGCTCGTCATATAGCACACGCTCCCGCAGCGAAGGCATTTCTTTCTCTTCCTGAATCACACGCCTCTGGCTCGGTCCCAGTGCTTATATGAAAGTCTTGTGACTCCTCCGCCATGAGCACATGAGGGAACAGGTGCCCGTGAAATTAAAGTCAGGGGAGGTGCTCAGAAGTGTGGAAGGAAATGCAGAGAGGCCCCCGCGTTGCAGACTGCAGATTACCTCTATATGGCATGAGGGCCGCTGGAGAGCCACGGCAGCCCCCCGTGAGGAGCCCACAGGGAATACGTTACCAGCAACTTGACAATGACATCTGGACATTTTGTTCTTTGCTCCTCTGAGGGGGGAAAAAGTGGACTTGTTTGGTGATCACAGGGGTTTTGATGCTTGCTGTGTTATCAGAAGATGCAGTGCTTTGCCATTATTGTGCCCCTGTGCTTATTATAGATTCCATTAAGATGGCAGTTAAATTGGATGTCCCCATCAGCTCCGGAGCATGTTGTTTGTTTTAGAGAACGGGATGCTGAGTCACAGAAGTATTATTAAGTCTTTCAGAAGATAACAGATGAATTAAAGTGACAAAGCGAGCAAGAGGCTGCTGTCTTTTTTTTTTTCTCTCTGACCGGCTTTATTAAGGAAATGAGAAATCAAAACACTGTTAAGCTACAATCCATATTTCAGATAAATTAGTGTTATTCAAATAAGTTTTAGTTTAGTGGAAATGTCTCAAAGCTTCAAACATCAATGATTTGAATACGTGATGTCAAGTTACAAAGCAGAGCAACGCCGTTGATAACAGGCCGCACACTGACAGTATGAGTGACGTTTAGAGAAGTTGCACTGATAGTCACCTTTGGATGTTGGTTATAGGGATGCCCTCTACACACCTGTGCTTAAAACACTCTTGTGCATGCTGCTTTTTGTGCATGCATGGCTTTATCTCCCAATTTCATGTCTTAATGTTCCCATTAGTATGACGTGAGACATGATGTGCATACAGCTTTTCAAAGCACGTAAAGCAGCCTCTAATTGTAATAATCATATTTACATTCCCAAACAAACTAAATGCAAAATATGACCTAATATGACTAATCAAGTTTAAAACTGGCTGTGCACTGTAGAAAGTAAATATTAAAGTCTCATACACAAGTTTCTAACTGCAGCGTATAATTTCCTATGACCCATCAGCTATGATGAATATAATATTTAATAAAAGGCACTTCCAGATTTCCTGCTTTGAAACCAACACCAAACATAACTGCAAGACAACAGCTCAAACGATGAGCAGCAAAAACAACAGGATATTTCTTCCCACGAAGCCCAACAACTACTCGGAGCACACAGTAATCTAGTGAAACTCCCATGCAACCAATCTGGTTTTTCCACAGCAGCCACTTCGGGCCTTTCACACATTTTCCTTGCATGGCTGAGGAAAGAGCACATTGTAAATGAAAGATTAGTGCGATTGTGTTACATTATTGTGAGGTTCCCCTCTCAGCTTAGGCTGATTTGTGAGCCCGTTCAGCGATGTTTCCGGCACACTCCCTTTGTAATAGATTCACTGGGCCTTGAATTGTTGTGCAGTAGAGGCAGTTCAATTAATACAGCACCACCATAAAATAACTATTGAAATGACAAACGGGTAAATGAATAAGCATTTGCCTCTGCGGGCGCGGGGAAGGATGTGTGTCTGCTGAAATTTATGCCGGCAAATCAAGCGCTTTTGGGGACGATGATGCAGTCAACTAAATATATCCTGCTGTCGCACACAAGAAGGGGCAGGTAAAAGATGGACCCGTTATCTCTCACACCATCGACTGATGATGGCTCATTTGAATATTTACAGCTGCATCTGAGGGAGGGAGAATGATCTCCCATCATTAGGCCACGGCCCTTCAATGCAGCATAAAGATGCATCAAAGACAGCAGGCTGCACGGTGCACTGTGCTCACACACAGAGGTGTGGAAAAATCTACATTATGACATGCACCGCGATTCTCTCTTCAAAGATGGTTATCGTTAAGATTTTATTGATGCTACTACTCTTATTGGTTCTTTTTCATTCTAACTTCTGTTTAAAAAATGCAGGCTATTATTTAAAAGAACATAATTAATTCAGAACAGGATTTGAATGTATTTATATTTTAAATAACTAGGCCTAAATGCTGTTTCTAGAGATGTAACAGTAATGTTTGCAATAGCAAAACTCAATATCTCACTGGAAACAAATCTAAAATGCAATGAAATGAATTATATTCTTAGCCCTGATTAGCTGACTGATGCCTATATTCTTCATTCATTTAAAACCTCACTCAGTATTTTAATATCACTCCTCCCTCCTGTCAGTTTTTGTTTTAGCTTGTTAATTCACCATGTTTGTGTAAACAACAACATGACGGCAGTGGATGAGAGACTGCGGACGGAGGAGACTGAAATATCACTTTTCCATACGACTGGATGCATCAGGTAACGTTACGTAGCCTGTAGTTTTAACTTAAACTATATAGTTAGCTATAAAGTTCAGACTCTTTATCTTTATCTGTCGGACGTTTACTCGCAGAGTATCTGCCGTCAGTGAGACTCCGCAGATCCAAACGTGAAGTGTCTCTTACCGTCTGAAAACACCTTTATGCTTGTTGAACAGGTGTATATTTGCTTTTTACTGGTGAAGGTTTTGTTGCACTTACAGTAGCGAGTGTAGTTGAATGAGCTGCAGTTCTGACACACAGACAGCAGAGGAGAGGCTGCAGTGTGAGAATAAATTACACCAAGATGTTAAAAAGTACCGATAAAAGAACCGTCAGAGTTCATCAATACGGTCTTTTATCATTTTGCCCCGGGGCCCGTTTAGCACCGGTTTCGGTACCCATCCCTACATGAAAGATTACGTCTTGACGCAGAAAAGTCAATAATCGATGCATAAAAGCTCTGCCCCCCCCAACCCGCTGCCACGGCGACCGTTGTTGACCCGCAGAGCTCTCAGGACGGCTGCGAATAAACCAGAGATGAAAACGGGACAAAAAAAAGACAGAAGGGCGAGTCCTTCTCTGCATGGTGTTTATCGCTGCGTACATGCGCCAGCAATCACATTTCCTGCAAGTCAGGGAGCTGTGCAAATAAACTCAAAGTCATGCCAGTATCTGAGTGTCGTAACTGTTACAGTAACAAGTAACAAGACATATGTTTCGGTTAAATATTCTGCGTTTACAGCCCTCATGCTAGTTGTGTTTATCGAAACTAAAAGATAATGGAAGTAAATTCATCTGTATATTTTTCTTATGGATCATCACTATGTTTTAAAAGTAGCAAAATTCACTCACGTAGGCCTATAGGAATAAAAATAAAAAAGTTGGATGCATCGAGATGCATCAATAATTGTTTTATAATCAAAACGAATCACGAGGTGGCGGGAGATTCACACCCCCCCAACACACAGCGAGGAAGAGAAAGGCCTCAAGGAGCCAGATGCACCATGTTGGCCGAGTGGTGGGATAGAGAACGCCCTCTCACTGTTGTCAATATTAATTTCCAGCAGCACTGACAAAAGCTGGCAGAATAAATATGCATGAAGGCTGAAGGAGGGAGAGTAAGAACTCCTGGTTTTAGTCAACGAGCCCACAGTGTTCACTGCATGCTGATTAAACACTCAAGTGCACGATGACTAAGTCATGTCTGACAACTGCGGGGTGAATTTTTAATTTACACTTTGCCACATCCAGGAGCTTGTCTAGTATTATGGCTGCTGTTTTTACTCGCTGTAATTGGACTAAGATGTTTTTGACTATCCAAAGCTGGTTATTTTTGGTGTTGCATGTCTCCGCTGCGTATAAGTACATTTGGTTGTGGTTGTCTTCTGACATTTCACAGCAAGACTTCATTCAGGGTTCATGCAGCTTTTTAAAATTCAACCACTTTAAAAAAAAAAAGGTACCTAAAACAAAAATGTGCAGACTTTCGAAGTCTAAAATTGTTACAATAAATGTAAAAAATAAGGTTGATCATTTCAAATATTAAAAGACGTTTTAGTTTATTTATTCCTAACCTTGAAAACATGTTACTGTTACAATCAAGCATTTTCCAAACTTTCAAGACTTTGCACGAACCCTGTTTATTTCTGACTTAATGGCTATCCTGTGCCGGGCTGGGAAATGCTCAAAAAAGAAAAGATGCAAATTCAGAAGGGAAATGATCTGGTTCAAGGTGAGTTAATCCTGGCATCAGTTTCAAGAATGAGATCAAATCGCATTTCCCTTTCAGCGATGGCTTGCAGGAAAATGGATGGTGTCCAGAGTGTAGTTCGCATGGGTTTCAATTAGCAGTGTCTAAATGAATTAAGAGGTTTAAAAGCCATTGCTGTTCTAGTGGTGGTATTAACCTGGTGCTTCTCATTAGCCACCCCTGGCTGATAAAGAGAGTAAGGGGAGCGGCGGTGCAGACAGACACCTCTTGCTGACAACGGGTGACAGAGTGGATCACACCGCCTCATGAATAGTAATGGCCAACATGTCCCGCTCTCCCCCGTGTGAGGAGTGACGGATTCTTGTGTCAACAGGGCCCATGGCTAGGGAAAAAGGACTGACAACTGACTGAGACATTCTGGAGGGAGGAAGAATGGAGAGGAAAGGATCCGGTCCTGACATGAAGGCTGCGTCATAAGATTGTTTGTCTGTCAGCGCCGCCGCCATCGCCTCCCTGAGAGCGAGTAAATAAACTCTGTTTGCAGGGAAAGGAAGTGAGACTGGATTGTTACCCAGTGCCCTTTGGGTGCGCAGAGAGGTGCGGGCGCGTCTCAATAAATCAGGCTGAGCAGCCACTCTTAATGCACTCCCCAAACTATTGATAAGGTAGAGGACGCTGCTTTTCTGAGGAGTGATGTCACTGATAACCCGGCGGGCACACACTCTTCCTGACTGACCAGGTCTCGGCCAATCAATAGCAGCACAATGCCTCGCTCGCACAGTTGAGCAGAATGTCAAATAAGCAGCGAGAGACCGAGTTGAACAAAGACCAAGTTTCTAATGGAGGCAGAAGTGAGGCTGTGATGTCCAGTGCTTCAGACAGGAACCACAAAAAGCTCTTCTGAGCGGAGCAGTTGTACATCACACTTCTGCCAAGTCTACTGCCTCGCAACACGGACGGCGTGGAATTGCACCTCTGCTCCCAATCGTCTGGGTTGTTTTTTTTTATCAAAATCTGTTGTTTTTTTGTCATTTCCCAGCAGAGGGTGGAGCAGGGAGCTGCGGACTGAAATCTGAGCACAGCTGGGTGCATGAATTGTTCATTTGGTCCCTGTGAACTCCTCTGACCCTGCACAGAGTTTACAACCAGGTGGAACAAAAAAAAAGGTTAGAGGCTGCACAGGCAACTAATCAAATCTCTCCATAGAGGCCAATTACAGAAAAATCATGTGCAACATGTGTTGGGCCTTTTAACACAGCAGAGCATGACACGCTTTAGAAGCACTCAATCCTATAATCCTATTTTAAGATACTTTCCACACTGCTGTCATGTGTATGTCTCAGGACTAAATTATCTCTGGCTTTTAACTCACTGCCAACCTCACATATTCACATTTAGCAGGCTGCATATTCTCCAGCAGCGGGCACTGTTTTACTGCAACACCTGTACGAAAGCAAAGTAACAGCTGCATCATAGATATATACACGTAGATAAAACATTAGGTATGGGACGATATGAAAATGTCATGTCACGATTATCCTGGCCAAAATAACTGCAATTCACGATATTATCCCGATAATCATCTAAATATGCCGACTGAAAACAGCACTAAAAACACACTTCACCTCACTTTAAGAAACAAATGCATTTAAAAAAATAAAAAATCTACATGCATACATTATGATCAAACTTACATTTGTTGTTGTTGTGGCTGATAAATACATGCACAGCAATGTTACATGCAACAAAGACTTTCACTTTCTTCTTTTAATAGACATCAAATGAGAAGATGGATTTTCTGTAAAATAAAATAAATTCTACCTGATTTGAACTGTTACTTTTGGGCTGCAGCCAAATTAATGTTACTGTTAGAGAAAAAAACAGTAGTAAACTGCAGTCAATTTCTCAGGATATTCACGATATTCACGATTATCCAGATAATGGAAATTCAGTTTTTAGTTGTCATGAAAAGGGAAATTAGAGAGCAAAAGTGTTTTTTTGTACCAGCCTGTAAACATGTTTATTTCTGCTGTAAAGTTGAGCATTTTAACATGGAGGTCTATGGGGATTCACTCACTTTTGGAGCCAGCCTCATGTGGACATTCGAGGAAATGCAGTTATAAAGCAAAAAAAAAAGCAGCGATTACTCGATACATTGAACTAATATCCCTAGAAGAGAGCATACAAAGTTGACGGATATTTCACATCTCGCTACGACTGCCAGAGATGTCAGATCTTTTGTGAAAGAAACCACTGTTGTTAATATTGGATCTCCTTCCCTCTAGATTTTTCTTATCTCACACAAAATGTGCAGCGAAGCTGACATGTCGTGGTGCCGTTTGTCAGACAGCTCTCAAACGGACTGTTTTTTATTTTCCTGATCAAACTGAAATGAACTATATTTTCAGGCTATTTGTTGTCACAAATTCAGCCATTCTTCACATGGGTGTGATCCGTGCCTTGTGCCAGCTGTCAAGGCTTAGCGGTGGCAGAATGTTTTCATGTCTTAAATGAATGATAAAGTGCACTGCAACAGCTCAAAACTTGTGCTATTTGGTAAATAAAATGGTTTAAAGAACTGTGGCCATTGAGCAATACTCTTATATAAAGCTTGTGACAAACTGCACTGACGCACGCTCCATTAGATAATCTTTGACTCAATTTGTTTCTATATTTATGTTTCTAGTCATTTCAGTCAGCGGAATGGAAGGAAAATGTTCTTTTGAATTTGATTTTCACAGCAGAAAAATGAGGGGATGCTAATCTAAAATCTTAAGGACCATATTAAAAGCAATGCAAAGACATTTACTCGGCAATGTAATTCATCATATGCCATTAATGTTGGATTTTTTTTTTTATTATTTCCGCATTAATGTGATCACCGCACCCAGCAAGTGACTCAGATCGTAGGTGTTTGTATACAAATTGAATGTGATCGTGCGTGTGTGTATGTGTGTGTGTGTGTGTGTGTGTGTGTGGGGGGGGCATCATTATGAATTCTGAAAAGCTGAGCACGATTTCCGGCATCAATTATTCAAGTGTACAGCCTGTTTCTGTAATCGCTCTCCTATTGTCCGCTAAACGTCCCAAATCACCAGCGAGTCGACGTGGAGGAAGAGCGAGTGTGTGCTCAGCAGGAAATGATGGGATGGGGTTTCCTTCAGCACCATTCTTGGGCAATTTTTTAAGGTGGTATGATTTACATCACACTGATGATTTGATTCAAACGAAATGAAGGTAATACTTTTAATATACTGACGACTGCGTTGAGACGTGCAAATTAACTTTCAATCTATTTACCAGACACTCAGTGTGTGTACTTCTGTACTGCCATTTATAATGTGTTCACACTGAGAAGTATAACAGTGCACTGTGAGTACGCCGATGATGCAATCATAAAGGTCAAAAAGTTAAGTGTGAAACGCTGGACACTAAACTACGAGACCACCAACGTTATTTTCAAACTTGTGAAAATGTCGGCGAGGAAACTGCAGCGTTTGTGATTAAAACACCAAACTAAGTTATACATGCGCTTTTTTCCCCAAAAATATCACTATACTGCAGTCAGATAGTGAGAAAACAAGCCGGTATGTATATATGTTTACATCTGTGTAGGTGTAGCCTATTTATGGATACCAGGTATGCCACTTTCTGTAATGTTATGTGTGAATTAATGCATATACTCCTATTATTCCTGTTTAAATGTTTCTACTTGTGTACTTGTATACTTTTTTTCCCTCTATTTTTCTGTTTCTTGTATTTGTTTATCTGTATTTTTATTTTATTTTACTGAGAGTTGTGCGTGGGGATGGGAGGGACGATGTTTGTGAATGTTTGTCCCATTTATTCAAATTCAACAAAAATGCCAATAAACATAATTGGGTTTTCAAATGTTGCGATCAGCATTTCCGGTAAGTGCATGTCAAAATGTACGCACTACGCATGTGAGTACATAGTGTACACAGTGTACTATTACACTAAGTGTAACGGAAGTATCTGAACTGAGATGTCTGCAGCCATGCTAACAGCTGCAGCGGCTGATAACATGCTCACAATGACAATACTAATATTCTGATATTTAGCCGGTATCATGTTTACCACCTGAGTTTAGCGTGTTAGCATGCTAACATTTTCGAAATGGCACTAAATACAAAATACAGATGAGGCTGATGGGAATGTTATTCATTTTCCAGGTGTTTAATCATAAACCGAATTATTGTACAAATAAAAATTTTGACCTGATGATGACGCAAGTTGAAAAGTCACAGGGTCACCAAAGTTATAAGATAAGATAAGATAAGATAAGATTTTATTATAAGATAAGACTTTATTAATCCCCATGGGGGAAATTATTCCAGGTGTCCAGGTTATTCCAATTCATCCTGCAGGGAACAGATATCTGATCTGTACCAAATGTCATCAAAAACCATTAACAGTTGTTGACAAATTTCAGCCATCCATAAAAAAAAAGAGTAACAAATCTTACAAGTTGATACCGATTTCCTAAAAAGATGATTGCACAACTGATATCTCCATACTTCACAGGCTGAGTGTGTGCATTATTGAATTTGGGGTGTAAATGTCCGTGTTTGGTTGCAAATATAATTAGCTTTTGTTCTGGAGATATAATCCATGAAGGAGTGAGAGTAAAACAATCATAATGCCAGAATCAATTGTCACAGGGAGTCGACAGCATCAATCCTCCGTTGTTCCATTTAATCAATCACTGCTGCAATCACTTTTAATCTACTTTTTTGTCACCCACTTTGTTTTGCAGTTGGATTTTGGCCATCGATAGTCAACGGTCCTATCATTTATTGTCTGGTTTACAGCAAACAGAGGTTGATGTTCTTTTCAGGGGGGTTTTACTCTTCTCTGGGAGCTGGACAGCTTCTGGTTAAGGAATCAATTTGACTGGACAGCCTTACAAATTGCATAAAGAGACAAAGTTGTCCTTGGAGTGCGCCACAATTGATTGATGGCTCAACACACTTGCGCCGTAAATCCTCCCGACAGAACGGAGACAAATCAGTCGCCTGCTTTTGCTGCTCCCCACCCTCCCGTGCTATTTACCTACCTTCCCTATCTTCCCTCACTCTGCCTCTTCTCACACAAAAACGCCACACCATTCAGATTCATTCAAAACAAAGTCGCATTTCTTCCCACCTTTGTGTTTCGCCAGAAATTGTGCAAACGTGCATCAGCAACACACAAATATGCTTATCAGACACTTTATATGTAAATTTGCAGTGAGAATTGAATGACAGTGAGTTTATGTTGTGAGGCTGTTACAAAATAATAAAAAAAAAGCCATCCTGTGTAGACGAAGCTCAATCCAGCAGGGTTTGTTTTTTTTAATTATTTAATCAGCTCTGTCGCCATTCTGCACGATATCATCATGCTCTTGTGATGTGAAAAACATCGGCTATAGCACACAGTTTAAAGCCCAAAGTTAACAGCACTTGGGAGATAAAACAACTTCTCTCGGGGGTTGTGCTGTGCTCGGGATATGGCAGTCTTCCCTGGGGAGGCCACACCACTGTTTGTTTCTGGAGAAAAACACTACAGGCATCTTTTTAAAAGAGCCCCCACTAATCAGAAGTGATCCGTTCACATGTGCTATCCACTTTCCCTCGGGAAGGACTGCAGAAAAAAAAAAAGAAAAAAAAAAGAGTGCAGGCTAGTCACAGACACAAGAGAACAATGTTGGAAACAAACATCCAGAAAGGAAAAAAGGGTGCAAACATTAACTAGTATGAAGAATTATCCAAAACCAGCGTACTGTGATATTAAATATCTGGTGTCGTTCGTAGTAACTGCAACGAAAAATGCAATGTAATTTGTCCACAACCCACATAATTGTGAGCCAGGAGGTGCAGCTTATTACGTGCCATATTGACGTTTTATTTGTAGACTAATTATGACGGGAGGAAACTCTACAGTCTACGCAGTAAACAAGGAAGTGAGGCGAATTCAAATCAATCAATTGAAAATAAGAAGCTAGAGACATTCTTTTTTTGCTGCAGAAAGCTAAAAGGCTTCTGTCTTTCACGTGATGTACGCTGCTGTTGATGCATACGTGGTGTGCGGTCCAAAACGTGGTGACACACGCTGGGCGGAGCCAGTGTTTTTTGTTGTTGTTTATATGATTCTGTTCAAATGGATCTAAAATAAGAAGCATAATATCGAGAGACTTCGTTCTTTTTGCTGCAGAAAGCTCAAAGCTGATGATGATGATGATGTCATCACGTTGCATGCCGTTGATGATGTCATCACGGTCCAAAACCACCACTTGACAAACTGATGCAAACGCACTCATAAACATGAGCATATCTCAAAAACAACCAAAGAATGACACGGTTCAGATAACTTCTGGATTGTTAATTTTTTTTTTTAATGTTTCTATATTCAGGAATCTTTGAGATCAATGTGTTTTGTGTGTTTATTTAGTGAAATGTGATGGAAAAAACACGCCAAGTTATGTAATGATTTACATAAGCTTTTAGCTGAGGGCATACAGATTTTATGGATATGAAATCCTGTGTGTGTGTGTGTGTGTGTGTGTGTGTGTGTGTGTGTGTGTGTGTGTGTGTGTGTGTGTGTGTGTGTGT
>JAOVVB010109784.1:0-12807 GCA_028570985.1 Heterobranchus longifilis
GTGCATTTTGGTGTGTCGCTGTGTTTCCATGCAGTGTGACCTCACTAAGACCCCAACACAAACACATTGCATGCGAAGCCTTCCTTGACCATCTGGAACTGGTCAGTCGTACACACCCCTTATCAATGGATCTGTGCACCACGCTATTGGTGACATTAGAATGATTTTAGATGCATATCACTATATAATCGATATAAAATATACTACAGCATTTTAGTTGTTTCGCATCTCCTTGTGGTCGTTTTGTGGTTGTTTTGCATCTTTCATCTTTTGTGGTGGTTTGGCATCTATTTTGTTGCAGGGTTTTTGTGTCTCTTTTTAGTTATTTTTGGTCGTTTGTAGCCGTTTTGTGTACGTTTGTGGTCATTTAGCATCTCTTTGTGGTCGTTTTTTTTTTTTTCCCAGCAACATTTTGTGAGTCAATGCCGCTGACTCTTTAGGCCCATTCAGGAATCCATCCATCTATATACCTTTCAGCATGTTAGTTCAATGAAGTAATGAATACCCATTACTAGACATCACCAGATTTGTGCTATGCACTTTATATGCACATTTACAAGAGCTAAGGCTTGTTTAACCTGATCATGTTCACTTTGTAGTTGAACGAATGAATATGACGCCGAGATGAGCGTTACATGACTCGTTGCTGAAGTAACACCTAGAAATCTATTTGATATGAAGATGGGATGCATTTCAAATGAATTCGTCCCTACCTGCATACGGTTTCTGCTGAGTCATAATCTCCCACATCACTATTCCAAAGCTGTAGATCAAAGCAGAAAGAGAAACCTCAGTCCTAACTTTCTGTTTCGCATGTCTTGCATTCAGTGAACTTTGTGGCAGTCCCTCTTTTTATATATTAACAAACCCACAATGCTTATTAAGATAAAATAAAACCAATGAATATAAAATAGTGAGTCAGACTTCAGTAAAGCATATAGAATATGTCCCAGTGACTTGGGATATAACAAAAAAATGTGCAGTGGAGAGAAAGGTTACACCCTGTGAATTGTGACTCTGATGATGCGATTTCAAAAATGCCCTTGTCAAGTCACCTGTAAACATCGAAGGTTGTTCCTGGAGGATCGGGGCACTGGGTGAAGGTCTCTGGAGGAATGTAACTTATGTTCCCTCGTACTGTCAGATGCTCCATGAACAACGTCTTGCTCATGCCCTCTTCCCAGTGTATCAAACCAAAATCTGAAATCTTTGTAGCAAAGCAAAGGATTCCAGAGTAGTACAGAATAAGCACACATTTCTCTGCAGAGATCAGAAATGTCAAGAGGTCGCACTGTATATTATGCTGTATATCATACAGTATATAGCCTCATCATTTTGTTGTCACAGAGTTTCACTGACCTTGACATGGAGACGATCGTCCAGTAGGATGTTGGATGTCTTGAGGTTAAGGTGCAGTAGCGGAGGTGTCATGCAGTGAAGGAAATTCATCCCCATGGAGGCCTCGTGAATCATCTGGAACTTCTTGGGCCACATCAAAGTGTGACTGGCTAAGAGATTGTTCAGCGATCCATTACTCATGTGCTCCATCACCACAGCAGTCGCCTCGCTGCACAGTCCGTAGACGGACACGATGTGCTTGAATTTCACTTTGGCTATGTTGGACGCCTCGTCTTTTATTCTCCTATGGTGGAAAAAAAAAAAAATGGCCAGTGACGGTTGCTATGGGCATTAAATAGGCATTTTGAACTTTGACCACAGGAACCACTCTTTCATTTGTCAAACATTGTAGAGCTGCAAAGATTAATAATGACACTGTAAGATCTTTGTAAAGTTTAATATTAATTCAAAGTACGCGACTGTGCCAACATGCTATGAAATTGCTGTAAATTCAAACATATGCTTGTACCTGACAGCAGGATGACAGACTTTTGTGCTAGTTAAATCACACCTGTAAAAGTTGTTTCCACACAAGGTTGTGTCAAAGCTCTTCAAGGCACATTTTTCCCGCCGGAGCTTGAGCCTGACCTGGTACACCTGACCAAGTCGGCATTCTGCCACCTTAATCCAGTCTGCCTCAAAGTCGTCCTTCTTGAAGTTCCTGAACTGCCCAAAGGATCCGTCAGGGCAATCCATGAGCACAGAGATCCTCTCCGACACACTCACTGTCTAATCCTTGACATAAAGAGGGTTTATGCTCCGGATCAACATCAGTGGCACTGCAGGAGCTTCTCTCATGCAGGGGAAGAGAAAGTCGTAGAACATGGGTACACCTTAAAATCACTGACAGCTGTGTGAAAGGCATGTGGAGTAGCACAGATACTAAACTGTTCATCTGTGGGAGGAGCCGAGGCGCAGAACTTGTTTGCACTACAATGTTGCAAAGCCGGTTTTTAGCTGGCAATAATACTTTCGTCTGAGCTTTCAGACTTCAAGAGATACTGCAAGACTTCTTATCTTTCCCCTCCAAAGGAAAACTGAAATGTTTTGCATTAACAGAGTATCAGTTATGCCATTGGTATGATATATATGCCCCTTGTAATTTGGGCCTGTATATACGGTAAATGAAGTGCCTAATGAGCCATCCACTTCTATCAAACTGCACTTTAACAAGGCACTTAACCCCCAGCAGCTCCAGTGAAATGGCTCAGCAGTCTGCAGTTTGAATTTGACAGTATGGCAACTATCCGGAGCACTTTCCTGCGTGTAGAAATCCATGCACTGTTAAATAGTAATGTTTACATAACATAACTGGCTTTATGGTTACGAAAACAGAAACTGAAATAAATGTACTCCATGAGAAAGTTTTGTCCTGCTACAATTATAAAGGAGTCTTGACTTGCTTTCTTCGTTACAAAGATCGATATCACGATATCATCGAGATCACGCAATCTCCACTCCTACACCACTCTTTTATTTGTCAGAAGAATATGAAACTACAGTCAGCAGATAGTTAACTGCTCGTCTGGCTTTGTCCAAAGGCAACAAAATCCACCTACCACCAAGCTCAACACGATGTATTAACGGGTGTTATGTGCCAATCCATTTATTTTTCTGCAATTAGTCATTTCCTGGGGTTTTGTATGGATTAAAAAAGAAGATACAACATGTTAACTGTGTGTGCTCAGCTGAATATACTTTTAATAAAAGTCCATTGAATTGAATTTTGCGGTGCTGTTAGGTGGATTTTGTTACTTTTGAACTATAGTCTGGCTTACCGGATGAACAGTGCCAGGATAAGGCCTCACTTCCTGCTTGCAGCTATGCACAGGAAGCCCCTCCCCTTCGTGTTCCCGCATCCGGGGCTTTGCGCTGCCCAAGACGATTGTGATTGGTTTAAAGAAATGCAAACAATCCGGAGATATGTCAGGCTACGCAAGACCTCCTGTGGACAAGACCAGGCCAGCTGTTTCACCTGCTTTCCAGTTTTCACGTTCAGACTCGAGAGTGGTATTTATTTTCTCAGTTAAGTCATCTACTGTAAAACAAAAGCACAAAGTGCATTCAGCGAAATGTTTGTTGTGAAAACAGTTTTGTGTAGGTAGTACATTTCAGATTCCTTTCTGAGATAATTGCACTCTGTGTGTGGTTTGGGCACTGATTTTACTGCCAGCTGCTTTCTCTGTGATTGGAGTAATTAACTTTATCCAAATGATTCAAATGTCACTTTATAGAGTTTTCCAAACCAGTGTGCAACCACATTACTATTACTTTCATGTTATCAAGCAGCGCCAATGAAAGGACACAATTAAAGGACACAAGCTACAGTTAAACCAATCAAAGAAAATTCATCCCAAGTAAAAATAATCAGAACATTTTCTACTTCTTAATCATTTACAGCCCTAAACTTGTTTGTAAATTGCCTTAAATTGTGTTGAAAATAGACTTTAATACTTTGCTGGCAACGCTCAAGCATTCATTATGTGTAAATAAAGTACCCTACTACTGTGACAGTAGCCACAAGTGAATTTAATTTCTTCCATATTAATGACTGACAGTGAGTCTGGCTGGGTGTCCCTGCTCAGTTTAAGACACAGACTAAACAAAATGAGATTAAAAGCTTTTAATTTGATTTGCGTGTGGAGGCTTATTGTTTTCAACAGAAAACCAGAATGAAATTATTTATTTTGTTTGGAAAAGCAGTTTTCAGTTTTAAAGAGATATTGCATCGTTCTGTGTTATTTAAGATGAATTGTAAATTTAGCATCGCTGCAAGCTGACTTTCCTGATGGTGTAGCGACTGTGATATGTGAACTGCGCCCATTTCAATTCCCAACGTGTCGAGACATTTATTGCCTTCTACCTTGACTTAGACCTCGAAATCGTAGATTTCATCGTTCTGCATCATTAAAGCAGGTTGTTATTTGAGAGAAAAGAGAGAAAAGATTTAAACTGCCTGTCTTTTGTGAGAGGATTACCGTAATAGGAAGCTCATTCAAGAAGATGAGGAAACAAAGATGTCCTCTACCACCTCCCCTCTGATTCCCACCTGCTGTTCTGTTTTATAGCCTCTTCAGTTATATTTTACCACCACTCAACCCCCTTTATGGCTAAATTTATCTGGGGACAGGAGGTGTCTTGCTGCGATGTTAAAGAAAGAGATGAACTCCGATAAGTCCATTCATAGACACACTATTTCTATAAATTGTTCCTGTGGGCCATTGATAGTCGTGTAAATATTTGGCCCGTCTGCCTTGGGTGTCTTCATTTCTAGCAGATAGCACATTTAAATTCAATATGGTCCCTGCTGAGAGCAGGACGCAAATCTCCACCACAAACACACACAAATTGTGTGCAACTCTCACCAGGCAGCTGTCCATCTTTTGTTGTCTGTCTTTCTCGAGCTTTTATGAACTGTAAATGTGATTCATTGGGATTCCATAATGTCTCATGAGAGAGCAGCTACAGTTCAGGGTTTTGCAGTCATATTTTCTTGTCTTCTATGCTCTGAGGTGGCTCTTTGCTCAGGCTTTAAGAAGATTTTATTAGTAATTCCACTTCAGTGGGATTTTTCCCTGCCTTTGCGTCTTTTCATTCTGCTGGCTCGCCCTGCAGGGCTGTAGTATAGAGAGGATGCACATCTGTGGGATGATTTGCATTTAATACCATGGCCTATATGTCTGTTGTCATTAGCCTGCAGACACCCTTATTGGAAAATGCTGTAAATACATTGTTTGTGAGACTTGATATGATTACAGATTATTAATTTGCAGCACCCTAATACACCATAGATCATTATTGCAGGGCTGTCAGAAGTTTTTTTTTTAGCTGGATATTTGAGAAGACATGAGCAGAATCTTGAAAACATGAAAGAGCATCAGCGTTAATCTGTTTTTGAACTCTTTTCTCCACACAGGCTTTACACAGCACCATTAAAACCTCTTATTGTCAGGTCGACCCATATGGGTTTTTCAATGGCCGATACCGATATTTAAAGAGCAGGGTGGTCGATGGCTGATTTATAGTGCCGATCTTGTCTTTTGGGTTGGTTTTTTTTGCATCTGATAAAATAGCCTACAACAATTTAAAAATAATATTAATAACAATAATAACAAATGTGACACAAAATTGCTGAACTTAAATGAACATGTATTTAACACTTATTCAGCAGATAGCAGACTCTTTGTTTCTGAAATGTATAAACTTACATAAGTAAAATAAATGTTAGTGCACAGGAACACCAAGCAGCATCTCTTTGTTTTTGGTCCTTTTGTAGATCTGCACACTTTAATCGGCCTTGTGATCTGAGATAATCGGCCGATGCCTATTATCTCAAAATGTCATTAATCGGTCTATCTGTAATTGTCACACACATACACTGCATCTTCACTGTTTTTTGTTGCTTTTATTGGGTAATACTCTTTAGATTTCTTTGGTTTGAGCATCATCACCTTGCAACACAATCTTCTCCCCAACACCCTAACTCTTCAGCCGTCTCTCTCCTATATGTATGCGTCGGTGGTAATAGATGAATTTAACATTCACTGACAGCCATAGTTTCATGCTTCGCTAACTCGCACTATTATTTAGGACAGACTGGTGGATTGATGTTCCAATGAAAACCAGGCGCTCGTGATCAGATTCCTGATAGGCTACCTGAGGGGAGAAGTCTGTCTCCATTGATGGAGCCCACATCTCGCAGCTCAGCCAATCGCATTAGCAGGCTCCACCACGCTGGGCAAGCTGACTGGCTGGAGCCGAAGGCTTTTCCATTGCCCCTCATGTCCTCTAATAACTTAGAAGCTTAACTCCAGTGTCTGTGATCCATATTCTGACAGCATAAGGTCCCAAACATAACCAAACAAAATTAAAGGGTGGCTCAGAGGTGACTGGTTTGTCTAATCTGCTTTGTATTAAACTCTGGTGTATGTAAGCTGTGTGTTTCAGACCACAACATTAATTGGTTCCTGTGTATCTCTCGAGCATTGAAAGTTTTTTTCATCAAATCCTTATCTTATGCAGATATATTTCGGCAGAATTATAAACATGCAAAGTACGCGAGAGAGAGCAGTAACACGGTGAATGATGATCAGGATGTAGGATTTGCTTGTGAGAGGAAGAAATTATAATATATGATAATATATTCCCTGTTTTGTGCACTGGTTCAAATCTATGTATCGTCTCATTTTGAAACCTTTTAAATGCAAACCTCACTTAATATACAGCAGTATCCGTTGTCATTTATAAATATATTTTGGATAAACCTTGCCGGCTGTGTGGACATTGGTTTAAAACAGAGGCCGCCGACCTTTTTTGCACCGCAGACGGCTTTAATATTGATAATATTCTTGCAGACCTTTTGAAATCCTATTTGTAGCCTATATGTCACAAGTTTCATGACCTTTTAAGAAATCTTTTGCTGATTAAAATCCAGCTCTGTCATCCTGGTGTGAGCTCTGTGTGTAAATGAGCGGTGCCCGGCCTCTCTCCACAGTCGCTGCGCATGGGAGGTCCGGCGAGATCCCCCAGTGCGTGCCCTTTGCGGCCGTCAGCAGATCTCCGTCCCCTGCACCGCAACCACAGAGAGAAGCCAAGCAGCGCCCGTCCACACACACAGAGCCCACAGCAAGGTGACACAGAGCGGGTCCAAAATCAGCAAAGCATCTCTTTGGATATTAAACAGACTGCACATATTTTTCTCGCAGAAAATTTGTTTTTTATTCATGTTTTTTACTCACTCAGCTGCAACACACAAACACGTGTGTGTGTGTGTGTGTGTGTGTGTGTGTGTGTGTTATGGGCGTGGTCGAGGTGAGGAAAGGTGCAGTGCACACAGGTCCTGCCAAGACCAATGTTCTTACATTATATATCGTTTCCTCAAATGCTCTGCGCCCGGTGTGGTGGTTGGGGACCTCTGGTGTGGCCTGCAGGCGTAGCTCCAGCGGCTACTTATGTGAGCCCTGTGGCTACGGCATAACCTTTTCACCCAAACAAGCATAATTCAGTCATGACTCTCCAAGCCAACACTGTGAATGTATTAGAGGTCCTCATGGGTCCAAAACTTTGGATCTGATCTGAAATGGGCCTGTGTCAATAACAGAATAAACATGAGCCAAGAAAAAGCATTCAAATCAATAATATATGCTATGCTCTAGCTGTTTATTGAGTGTCAGTACACAGCCTCTTGCATGGAAAAGAGGGTTGAAAATGACTTTTCTCTTTATAGTTAGTAATACTAATACTAATATTGGTAACGTTAGACTCCAAAGCTGAATATTCACCACAAATACAGATTTGGATTATCTTTTGTTTCAAAGACTCTCAAAGGAGGACGAGGGAAAGTCTGGATCCTGCAGGAACATAATACAGCAGGAACCCCATCTGTTTCAATACTATAAGTGTTGGTAATATTTAATCTATCAACTTTTACAATGTAACGTTCAATGTCCGTGCAATTAAAGAGCGCAGTGAACTCTGACGGCTTGAAATCTGAGCTCATCACTGTGGGCACTTTACCTTTAATCCACGAGGTCGAAGATTTTCATTGCCAATGACTTTCATAGTGCGCTGTTATTATGGTCGTTTCCTGAAGTCTGCCAAGCATGTGCTTTAATTATTCAGTTCTAGGTGTAAAAGATTGATCGTCTTATATTTTTATATAAATTTAAAATTATTATTAAAGATATTATTAAATTATTTTTTCTCTTTTTAAGTTCTCGACTTGAATGCAATTTCCTCCAAGAGGCTTTGGACCTCCTCTGAAATCTGTGGAGCACCCCCCACGTAGGCCAGCACTGCAGGTTAAATACCAGCAGCCAAATAATTTTGTCCCATCCATCAAATATTGACTTCATGGCTCACATTAAAGGGTGAGTCCTGAATTTTAACAAGGCTGCTGTATTGATTAGCGACCAACACTCTTTCAGGCCATGTGGAGAAGTCTATCTATTTTGCTGTAGTATTGTTGTTTGTGAGAAACTGGCAGCAACCCCCTGTTGACATTTTTACCATAGTGTGACTTAAACCATCAATAAAGCCACGTTGTTCCAAAGAGTTTCTTATTTTTATCCCCAGAGCATTTAGAAGTCAATTTACTGGTCTGCATAAAATCCGTGAAGGAAAAGATTTTGGTCTCATTTGACTTGAATCTGAATTGCAATGCTGTTGAGCCAAATAAATGATGGATTGGCAGGAAGCAGGTTATTTCATATTTCTCTTATTGTCAACAAATCCAATGAAAAGTCCATTACTTAGAACTTTCTGATTTCTTTACCCTGGCCCCAAGCCCACTGGTTCCTACTGAAAACATAAATCTTTGAAAGGGGGTCAGACTGACTGTGTGACTCAGTGGTTACCACAGCTGCCTCCCAAACAAAAGGGCTGAGTTCAGACCCTCGGACGTCCCACTCAGCATTCTTGTTGGAGCGTCTTGGTGGCCCAGGGGTTTGAGACGCTGACGCTGGTTTGGCATGTCATCCCCTACTCCTCTGCTCTCTCAACTCATTTGCTGACATCTCTTGACTGTCACTATCTAATAAAAGCAAAAATGCCCCCCAGCTGTGGATTAATACACATTTGGTGCATGAGTCTGCGTATGTGGGATTGAGCTAAAAATAAACTTCAGCGTGTGTGTGTTGGTGGTAATGAAGGAACACGCAACCCAGTGCAACAGTGTGGCTCAATGAGGTGTTTTTTTTAAAGATTATTTTTTTGTCTTTTTGTCTTTATTGATCCAGCTGAAGGTAGACAGGACAGAGGTGAGAGAGGGGACGGCATGCAGCCGGGGAGTCCAAGCAAAGCCGTATCTGCTACGGTCTACGTTTATATACTACTTTGCTGTTAACAATGAAAACCAGGGTCCCACATGTTAACTCTTTCCCCTAACATGATGTAATCCAGATGTTCATGGTGCCCAGGTAGCCTGGCATCGCCAGACTAATTCGCAATGTGTATTAGTCTGGAACCTCTCCGTCTATTTTCAGTCTTCAAGGGGCGTTATCAAGAGCGCAGAACAAAAAGGCCTCTGGACACAATTGATAGACCTACAACTAGTGATGCACCGATACTGATACCAGTACTCGGTTTCGGGTCAGATACTGTGCTCGTGTACTTGTACTCGTATTCGTAAAACTACTCCGATACTCCAACCTGATACCACTTTCCATCATGGTTGAGCTCTGGTCAGCTGATCAGCAGACGGAGGAGCAGCGATCAACAGAGTAGAGAGAGTTTCAGATAAATGACGACAAAAGTAGAGCAGACTGCAAACACGGTTAAAAAACGTAAAGCTAAACTGTCGACTGAAGTGTGGCTGTATTTCAGTCAAAAGGATTCCAACAGCGGGACGTGCAACAGCGGAGGTTAGCTTACCACTAACAGTTATCCTGTAGCTGGTCACCGTGTCGGTTTCACCGTGTCGGTGTGGAAACAAACAACGGACGGTAAAGCAGCGTGTTGGCACTTCATGGTGCTTTAGAGTGCAGCTCAGAAATCTGAGTAACCCAAGCTGTTATTGTACAGTTCCCTTCTGCCATCAATTTGTTCCCAACTGAATTGTTGACATTACATTTTAAATACATTTAAATGTGATCATGTGGTCTTAGTGTGGTACATGATATGGCAGGTATATCACACTTTATACCATGTAGCTTTCTTTTTAAAGAATTCTTTCAGGCACCGTTTAAAGTCCAGGTAAAGTGGAAATACATGTGTTTGAGTTTGTCCCACCACAGATAAATGTGTTATTAACCACACAGCCAAATTTGAATGATTTAAAAAATTGTCAAGTATATAAAATTAAGTTTCAAAATAGTGAAAAACTAAGCAGTCTTCTCAGCTCTAGGATGCTGCGGGCGTGTCCGCTGAAACCACGCCCACTCGCAGGAAAGACGCAGCCTCTCTCTCCAGTGCAGCACTACAACAGCAACATGAAGCTCGCAGCTGGACTGGATGTAGACAGCCTTACATGTTTGAGCCACCAGAGGACACTCACTGACCCAGTGGAGAATCCTCCTCCTCACTCAACAGAATGCTCTTTTTGTTTTTCCCCCATTTATGCAAGTTGAGCCCAGTCCAGTCCAAAGAGTCACGACGAGATGAGTTGAAACTTGAAACAGCTTTCAATGCTCCGTTCTGCAATGCTCTGAAACCTGCCAGTTCACACCGACGAGACCAGACCAGACCAGACCAGACCAGACGGTGTATCATCTTGAATGCAGCGACTCTCTGTACTCTCCTTGTAACTTCCTGCCTTTCAGGCTTTTTTGTGGCTGGATATCATTTGTAGTATCTTAAAATATGAATGGAGATAGTGATAGTGAGATACTAGCAACAGTTTTATTTCTAGTAATGATGAAAGTGACGAAAATAACGTTTGATTCACTGCTGTTTGCTCACTAACGGGCCGTGGGTGAAGAAAGAGAGGGCGCGCCTCTCTACGAGCTGATTGGCTGTTGATACAGGAAGACGTAATGTTAGCTAGCTAGCAAACTAACTGTACCTATAGTGTTGAGGTCGAGACTGGAGATGAGCGGGAGAACCTCTGATGCTATGGCGCTCTAGTTCTTATATAGTGCTAGGGGAGGGGGGATGCTAAGGATGGCTCCAGTCTGTCATCGGGTCAGGGTTTTAGGACCGCCCAAAAAATCCTCAACACAGAAATGGTGAAAAACAGTTTTGCAGTCTAACTCAGCAATTCAGTGCTATGGTTCAGTCTTTTCACATGTTTTCAGTTATTACTTTCAAACATATATAATGTGTTTACAAACAAATCTCTGATTTTGCTTTACCCTAAAACAAACAAGCAATACACAACCCTAGTACTCGTATCGGTACTCGGTATCGACAAGTACCCAAATGTACTTGGTCTGGAATAATGTGATACTGGTGCATCCCTACCTACAGCCAATCAGATCAAGGAAATGATGAGGCGCTGATGCATGTTTGAGCAGTTTGTCCTTTTTGAAGCAGGAAAAAAATAGCAGCCTGGTCACAAACTTTCAAATTACAGCAAAAAAGTACACTGTTTCTGGAAACAATTTAGGCGAGAAATAGGCAATACAGCAACATAATCTTGATCCATATATCAGCACTGCCTAGTCTGACAGTTTGATGTGAGTTTCTTGAGTCTGGTGCACTGCGCTGCACGCAGTATGCCAGTTACATTCGGTAACTATTCGAGCATGATGCTCCTCCTCTAAATGCTCCAAATGTAATACTTTATATTGAAATGGTTGAATGCATTCAGCTGTACACAGCCACTGCTGCCCAAAACTGTGAACCTCCAAAATGGATGCCAAAGCAAAACCCATTTAAACACAGTAGTTCAGTGACACCGCTCTCTGAGGGTAAACACAGCGTACAGCATCTGTAGCCTCTGCTGCGCTGCTCATCACATTCAGGGGCAAGCCTCTCCTGAGCAGCTTCACTGTAATAACTCATATCCCATGGCAATCTGTGAGAAACAGGCTTGACAGCTGTGTGTGTGTGTGTGTGTGTGCATGTTTGAGATTAGATTCTAACTGCAGGGAAAGATCAGGGGCAAACTTTAGGCTTAGAGAGAGTTTGTGTTTGTTTTAAAAGGGACATATTATGAAAAACTCACTTTTTCAGTGCTTATCAGGCAGTTTTTTGTAGGATGCCTAGATCAGAAAATATGAGATTCAACAAGCCATGTGTCTCCCCTTGTTATACCACATACAGGATCATTAGAATATACCACTCCTCATCTGAGGATCCATACACCTGGTGACGACCTTTGCAAAGCTGTGCCATATATATAGACGATAAAGCAGGGTATGCTTTATGCCTGGTTCAGACTACACTATATTTTTGTCTGTTACGATAGTCACTATGTCAGATTAACCGATTATAGAATCATAAATTCGTGTTGTGACACATGACAGACTGCACGTTAGTACACGACTAAACTGGTGGTCGTGTGTGAATTTTCTACAAGTTCCAGCAAATGTTTCACAATAAAAGCCCTTTTAGAAAATGGAGGTATTCTCATTAAATTGCTAGAGGGCTTTTAATTTCAAAGGGATACAGGAAGTGTTGAGTTTGAAATGCTGTAAATTTAACAACAGGACAAACGGAAGCTAATTCGAAAACAAATATACTTATTAAACAGAGGGAATTAGAAATAATGGCCTGTGTCTGATAAGTAAATAAAGCTGGTATACTCACCAGTTCACTATTTGTGAATTTGTGAATGACAGCAGCTCACCGGGTTACTGAAGCGCCGCTGCTATTTCTCGCCAGTTTTTTTCGTGGTAGTCCCTTGAGGAAACAAAAAAGGCTGGGGTGTTGTTGCCATGAATCCACAAAATGTTCGTTCAACAACTTTGCTCCTCTTTCTCGTCGCCATTTTTACAGCTGTGCACTGCAGAGCACCATGTTTACAGCTGT
>JAOVVB010109805.1:0-12807 GCA_028570985.1 Heterobranchus longifilis
GGCAATTCTTTGTTTTTTATTGAAGTTATTTATCTACATGAAAATCTTGAGTTCATACTTGACCTTTGACACTTATTCAGAAGTTAAGGGTGTCTGCAAAATAATACGGGGGTCATGCTGAGGCAAAAGGCCTTAACTTCCATTTAACCTCTCATTTTCTTGTTGATTACAGTAAGCAATATACTGTATGATAATAATTATGATTTAGGTAGAATCTAGTGATATATCATGAAACTATCCACTTAATATAATATAAATAAGAATTCAATTTTTGAAACCCCTTAACTTTGATTGTCTTTTGATGGTACGTTACCAACTCACATCATTAGAACCAAATTGAGTAATATTTGTATTGATTTAAAACAAAACCTCTTTATTCAGTCTGCATAACGATGATGATGTTTGTGTGGAGATACAGATGCAAAACACCTTAACTTAAAGGTGGGGAAACAGCAACTTCATGCATGGGTAAACAAAGCCAGAGAACCTGAAGTGAAGTTAGGGGATTTTGCCTTATTGGTTTCATCAAAACGTATTCGTAGTTAAGGCAAACACAACCCACTATTTTAAACAAACAAATAACACAGGGGACACAGCTTATTTGTCTACAATCATAGAGGAGGTCTTCATTGGTCCAAAAATGACAAAAAAATAATTTTTGACCAAAGTTAAGTTAAGGTCTTTTGCCTTTGCATACTTGAGTATTTCAATTGTATGCTACTTTATACTTTTCAGGGGTAAATATTGTTCTTTTTACTCCACTACATTGATACTTTTCAGGTTAACATTTTGCATAAACAGCATATGATATGCTTAAAATACAGAATGCAATGTTAAAGATTAAAGCAGGTGTTCCCAACAGTTTTAGCTTGTGACCCCTTACTAAAAACCAGTATCTATTTGGGGGCCTTTATTACATTTCAGATGTTTATGAGTTGTCAGCAGTTCAACCAAAGAGACATTTCTCCTCTAAATTTCTCATATGGTTTTATTTATTCAAAGAGGTTAAATTATCCATTATTTCACAACAAAGCAAATCTTTAATCATCTCTCAACCCCTCAAATGTATCTTATAACTGAGGATGGGGCCTGTCAAGGATCCTCAACTTGCTTTGCCCGGGGGCCACTTTTGCAAATTGACAGGAGGCCAGGGGCCAGTCAATAAATAAGTATTAATAATATTTATCAGATAACATTAAATATTAGAAGGCCCATAACTAACTAACTAACTAACTAACTAGGCCTTAAATTAACTTGGCACAAGGATTGACACTAGGCCTAAATGACATCATGCAATCGCTCAAATGTTTGTTTTTTTTAAAAACAAGCTCTATTTTGATGCTTTTTATGCACCCTGGCACCTTATTTACATTCAAAGTACAAAAGAAATTCCCAGTGTGAATTAATTTATTTCCATTATCAATCATAACTATCGTAAGTGTATCACTGCACTAGACTAAACTATTGAATTCCATAAAGTAGTTAAAACTAGCTTCACCTCAACCAGCTATAACAGTAAAATTATCCATATTAACAATCTAAAAATGCAAAATATAATAACATATCAGTTACTACAGAGGCCACTATGAGTACTTTTACTTTTGATACTTTAAGTACATCTTGCTGATAATAATTTTGTATTTTTACTTGAGTAGGGTTTTGAATAAAGGGCTTTTACTTGGAATGTGCTGTATTTTACATCAATTCCAAGCCAATTAAAGCTAAAGATGATGCATTGTGGGAAAAAAAACAAACAAACAGGGATGGATCTCAGAAAAAGAGGAAACTATTGTACCTGAAACAGTCAAACGAACAGTCTCGTAGGTGAATCCAGAGAACAGCTTGATGGCGTAAAGTCCCTGATCAGCATGAGTCACTTCTCTAAGGACTAGCATCTTATCTCTGGTCCACTCAAACCGCGGATCCTTTACCTGCAGTTGCACAGTAAATACGTTTGGGAAATCTGTACACACACATAAAACAAACAATAAACAAAAACACGAGCACTGACACACACTCACAATGGTTTTGTCCAGCAGGACGCGCCTCGGTCCCTCAGGGTTTGGTGTAAAAGTCACCGTTCTGGATGTCGAGTACACCGGCAGACTAAATTCCCTCCCGGCACACACCATCTGGGCTTCTTCTCTTTCACCTGTAGAAGCAGAAAATGAAGTCAGCAACATGTTCAGAGAATGTTTTGTAAATGAAGGATGTTTGATGAAACGTGGCTTTTGACTCACCCAGTACGACCCAGCCTGTGAGAGAGAGCAGAAATAATCTGATTAGTCAAAGTGTCATTATTATTGTTATTACTACTAGTGCTTTATAGATAAGTTGTGGTATTTATCCTCCTCCAGTATGACATTTGATTTATCTTTTTATCTTCAAATCAGCACAATTATGCACTGAACTTCTGCCTAAAAAACACCAATGTATTTCCCCAAAACAAAGTCAGCAAAAGAATCCCCTCGTGTCATTTGAGTAGATTTGTTTTAATAATCAATAAGCCAACAAATCTGGAAACATACAAACCCTCAAATGGACTTTTTAACCTCTGACTTCCTGGCAAAGAGCTGCAGATTATCTGGACCATAATCCATTTATTAACAACAAATTAACAACTGTGGATTTGACAGATTATGTTAAGATTATGTTAATGATGACTTTTATAATTACATTTGCATTCATAATTGCACATGACTTACTAGCCTTGGCTGACGGCTTTTTTAATGGAAAGTGAGAAATCTGTGACTCTTTATTAATGACTTCATTAACATTTGTATATGAAAACTGCAAGTCTTTTCAAAAATAGAGAAACCAATGCAGTCAATGGGATTTTCACAACCTGGCAATAGGCCTGTCACAACAATTACATTATCGACTTATTGAGGTCATGTCTATATATCGTATGATATCGCCGCTTGTGTTTACATAAGAATGTCAACAACATGTTAGCCAACATGATGCCAGAATAAATAGCAGGGTTTTCCCAAATAATGAGAGAGGAGAGCACATTAACATGAACGAGCTGTATGCTGACTGTGTTCAAAAACAGTGGCAACTAAAAGTAGAAACTTGTTGTTGTTGTTGTTGTTGTTGTTGTTGTTGTCGTCAGTTATATCTAACATATAGCTAATATGTTATTACTTTTCACTTCTTGGTAACAAAGGTTCTAACCATGGAGGAGTTGGATTGGCAGTAATGACTCTATACCCCTCTCCTAAATGTTTAATATTTAATATTTATTTAAGGGCAATTTTTGAGAGAGCCCAAGAGTCAATTTAATTTCTTGTTTTGGCTGTATGGTTTTATTTTATTTATTTAGGATATTTTTATATTTTTTTCACATTCAAATTCCAGTGTCTGAATATTCTTAAGAATTAAAAATCCATTGCTCTTTGAAAGGGTGTATTATATTATCATTATATCAGTGGTGTAAAATGGTCTTGAAATGACAATAACATTGTTTATCACAATTATTTCTGGGACAATATATCATCCAATAAAAGCCTTATAACTGATATATGAAGCATTAGTAAATGATCAATTAAGTTAAGCCATTAGTTACAAAAATCCAAAGGGTTGTCTTATTAAAAGTGGTACCAGAATTATATTGAAGAACTTACCCACAGCAAGAGGAAGGGCAAACAGGGCAGTGAGCAGGACACATGAAGTCATCGTCACCTGTGAAGACAGACCAGATTATTTAATCTACAAACTCAGTGGACAGATATTGTCATGCATCCCCACCCTCCTCCAAAAACAGGCCGGTCATCAATCAACAAGCTACGCAAGGGGGAGCTCAAACACTGATGACTGTGATGTTCCTGCAGAGCGATGCATACTGCGTACATCCATAAAAACATCAACATTGTCCCAGTGATCCATGACGCGCTGTGTGCTGTCTGAAGTCCTGTCCACTCAGGTGTCCAACATGCTTCCCAGCCGATGATCAACAACATTTACAGCGAGGCAGCGGGCCATTAGTAGGCCGCCAGTTATTGATAATATACAAATGATCACATAGTCTGCGACGCATCCAGTGTGCACTCACCTGCTGCAGGGTGTGTGAAGGATAAATCCACCGCTGGATATTTGTGAATGTTTATGTGAACGGGGGGATAAGAGGATAACAACGTCCTCTGCAGAACGCGCATGAGCATTGGTCCTCTTCTTTTATTGATGGCGACGGATGGTAGGCTGTATTCTCAGCAGCTCCTACGCAACGTGCGTCACGTGTTGGCGTTATTTTTTGCCACTTCCTCGGTATGAATACGCTGTTTACGCAAGAGTGCGCAGTTACAAAGTGGGGTCCTGCTGACGGGTTGTGTGACAAGATTAGACTCTCAGGAATTTATAAAACTCACTCACTTCTGAAAATAATTTTTCAACAAGTACAACTCTGAAACTGAGGTAGTCTACTTGTACTTTACTTGAGGATTTCCATTCAATGTTAACGTCTAATCCACTACAATTCAGAGGAAAGGCTTTTTACAAATTTTCAACATAGATAGGCCTACTATGACCTTTTTTCAACTTACTATGGCTTTTTTTAATTAAATTTGCATAGGACAACAGGACTCAGAAAAAGTTGATTGTGAAATTGAATGAATTTCGAGATTTACATAGAACATTAATTTCTCAACCATAAATAAGTTGCATCTGTGCAGCTTATGTATGCAACAATGATACAACACTGTGAAAGTAACTCATTCTTACTTTTACTTTACTTACTTATTTTATTGCAGATACTTCCAAAAGAATGTTTGTACTATTTGCATTTTGTTTTGTCTTTAAATGCAGATTGTTTTTGGATAGTATTGCAGCATCAATACTCTTACATAATTGCCTTTACAGTACATTGCTATTTATCATACTTGCAAAAATGTTGTAGTTGTCATGGTTAAATTTGATACATTACATTAATTTGGTAAATGCAGCTTTGCTCTGGGATTTAATACAGTCCAGTGAGGCAATTTATTTAAGTCAAAGTATAGTTACATAGCTTTACATATAATGCAGACAAATATCTGTATCAAATATAACACTTTTATGTTGATTTCATGGCCTAATAATTGCAGCAGTTTCTCAAAGCCAAAAGAGCATAATTGAAAAAAACTCCAGTTTACACAAAATCTAAAAATGTTTTTTAAAAAACCCACCAAAACATAGTGTGACAGTTTCCATGCAGGTATATGAAATGCATTTTACAAAGCATAATGCACAAAAGCATATGAACAAATACCAAGCGCATGTGCAATCGGACCTCCACAGGCCAATGCGGAAAAAGCACCATAGCAGCGGAAGTTGGTCTTTGTGTCTTTTTTAAACATTGCACTGCAGAACGGTAGACAAGGCTTGTAACAGCCAGTTATAACTGTAATACCAAATAGCACCACAAAGACATACAAGAATGATCATAAAGAATAAGAATAATCAGTACAGACACAATAGGGCCTCGTCGACAATGTCAGTGCTCGGGCCCTAAATATAACATCTACTTTCTCAGAATGTAATGATAAAAGTCACACATTGATATATGAGGCTGTATAGGCACATGATAAGAGTTTCAAACGATTCAAAATATTATATACTAAAATACTATATACGTGAAGCTGGTAACAGTGGTTTAAATTGCTGAGTGTAGTGTTTTGACCTCCTTGAGTGTTGAAGTCACTTTTAAGTCCACAACTTCTAAAATCTGCGACACAGACTCACTTTTAGCCCTCAGTGTAACATCATGTCTCCTATTTGAAATCCTTGGCAGCAGGAGAAAGTGTACATTATGCATTCTACATATAACCTGAGTTAATGGTGCACACACACATTTATAGTCCACGATTATGGCACTTTACATGACTACAGTGTGGAGCTATATTGTAAATTAGGTTTATTCTTCCTCACCTGTGAAAAAATATACCATAATCATTAGTAGGAATTGACTTATATTACACGTTTATAAATGCACTACAGCTGCAAGCTGAGTTCCATGCAGAATGCCGAGCAAATGTGCAAATAACTCAAGTATATCGATCGGACTCGCTTACCACTTTTAAATACACAGACCTTTGCAGTGATAAGGCTACTTCATGTTTGTGTCGTCCATGAAAATGTTCACAGTCAATAAAAGATGTCTCCCTGACAGAACTGCAGGATGGGGATGATATTCACTCAGTAGCTACTATGAGACACGAATGAGCTCTTTAAGTGAGACTCATGAGGTAGGAAAGTATTATAAATAATGCAGGAATGTGCTTTTCAAAAGTTCCTTTTGCAACCTGTTCTCATTCCCAGCTCGTCATACAGACGCTTCGTCACGAGCCCTTGGCGCCACTATTGAACGCACTGGGTAGCCCTGCACGGCAAAATATGACGCTGCACTACAGTCGCAGTTATAAACACGTGGGACACGTGATACGGTGAATATAAAGCTACAGCAGCTGGTTAGCTTAGCTTAGCATAAACACTAGGAGCAGGGGGACATCGCCAGCTCAGCTCTGTACAGAGTAGGGCTGCCCCCTCTTAGTCGGTTAGTCGACTAATCGATTGTTTCGGCCTTAGTCGATTTCTTTAGTCGATTAGTCATTTTTTATGCTTTTTACTTATTTCCAAGAAACTTGTGAGCACATCTCTGGTAAACACAAGATTTAAAGTGGTGCTTTTGCATGACTTTTTTTGTGGGGAAACTCAGTTTTATAGATCTGTCGATTAAATCAACTAATCGATTAGACGACAAAATCGTATGAGTGTTAGGCGACTAAGGATTTCTTTAGTTGAGGACAGAGGTAACTAAATTTGCCTACCAGCACATCTAAAGTTCACTAATTAACATGTTACATCTTGTTTGTTTAATTCATAAAAAGTGTAAAAAATGTATTCACTGGGACCAGTTGCCAGGCAACCAGAGGAGACTCCCAGGAAGCCACTGGTGAATAAGCGTATTTTCCAAACTACTCTTTAATGTTGCACTAAGTTAAAAATGTGAGTGTATCTTCAGAGGACATTGAGTTTGTCCGAGGTATAAACATCACAGGGAGTTGAGTCTGAACTGAGTGGAGGAGCGGAGGGAAAGGTCATCCCCTTCAGTTCAAACCGCGGCTCAGGGTCCGAGTGGACTCCATCTGCCTCCGCTGATGGAGCTGAAACCTGGAGAGAGAAAGACATGTCACAGTGTATCAGAGTATCACAAGCAGCCTCATAATGATGCTAAAATACCAGCATTAACTGAATAAACAAAATATACTGAATTACCAGTTAGAGGTTCACCTATATTTACAGGGCAGGACTGTTGTATTGGACTGCATTACTCAATATGAATAGTAGAATGTAGTAACAGTAGAATAAATGTTCTATCTTCAGCCAGCGTGGACAAGAAGTCCTTTAAGTGCTCAGAAACATTTAATTCCACAACTCAAGAGCTCTACAACAGCTAATAAATTGACTTTATGGAAGATTGTTTTATCAAGGAGTAACTCAGATGCTTTTAAATCATATTTTACATTGCGTGCTGCTAGATTACATGGGATATCTGGAAGGAAAGCTGTTTCTTACAGAGCAAACATCATCTTTGCAAATGTGTTTTGAGGAAATAATTGCACCCAACATACAACAAGCACAAAGAATACACTGGAGAGCTACAAAAAGATGTAAATAGATGTTGAAGAATACAATTGCACTTGTATTATACCTGAGAATAAGGTGTCCAGATATTCACAGTAGGATGAACGTGTACCTGCAGAGTGCAACACATATATATTAGTAGAAGAGAGGAAAGAGCATAAACAGAGCTCAGGTGTTGAGGCAACAAGAGAGGATAAGTTCTCTCTGTGAAATGTGATACACACTCACCAGCGGGCCAGTGGGAGTATAAGAAGGCTGAGCGGGGTAGTGTGTCCCAGCGGGCTGAATGAGAGGATCTGGACTCGGTCCGACAAGCTCATGGTCATCCTGCAGTTTGAATTAAAACAGAAACACAATGGGTAATAATCATGATATAACAGCAGGATTTTTAACTATACAGTATTCTACACATGTAAGGTACCACACCTCTTGGTTATGCACATCACGTTTAGCAGCCGCGGTCTGAGATCCGTCATTTTTGGAGGAGCTCTTCCCACAGCAGCGGCGCTTCACGCAACAGCAGAAAAGTATGGCGAGGACAACAGCAACAGCGACGCCAATACCGATACCGATAAGAGTTGACAAAGGTTGTGCTGAAACAATGAGTCGATTAGTTGATGTGCAGAAAATGTATCGCCAACAATTTTGATAACTGATTAATCGTGTAATTTGGAAGAATGTTTAAGCTTTCACCAGGAAGTACATAACAGCAAATAGGTTTGATGACAAGATGAAAATTCAATAGCACAATCACCTGTCACTTTACCATTCTCATTCTCAACACTTTATTATGAAACACACAGGTTACTTACGCTCCATTGTCAGGTCCACCTTTAAGACCGTGTCGTCATGCTGATCTCTGACCTCAAAGTGTCCGTCGCACGACGTCCGGAGGTAATTATTTAAAATCCCACATCGCCTGAACAGCTCAAACCCGGTGCAACCAACGTCATCCACATCTGGCTGCAGCCTGCCATAACGAACTATCTCAACATCCCAACCACTGTGCAGAGAGCCGTTTTTTGGGATGAAGTAAATGTTGCAGGAGTTTGGTTCCAGATCAAATGTGAAGTTGAGGTTTTCACCAGGTTTCCGTATGTACGTCAGTTCTCTTCCTGGAATAATAATAATAATAATAATAATAAACGTTATTTGTATAGCACCTTTCATACAAGAAATGCAGTGCAAAGTGCTTTACAGTAAAGAAAAAAGCATGTTAAAAACATTAAAAGCAATAATAATACATTTAAGATATAATGCATAAAAAGTGCAGCAGAGATAAAACAAAAGTGTAAATTGAATACATAGAATGCATAAGAACAACAATAGTACAGTGTAAAAAGTGCAGCAGAGAGCAAGTGCAAAGCTATTTAAATGCTCGGGTAAAAAGATATGTTTTAAGCTTTCTTTTGAAAATATCTAGCGAGCTAGCTTTATGGGCAGTGGGTTTCATAGTTTGGGGGCGTAATTGACAAAGGCTGCGTCTCCAATTTTCTGTCTGCTGCTGCTGCTGGGAACCTCCAGTAAACCAGCAGCAGATGATCGCAGTGTTCTGGAGGGCATGTAGCTAACAAGGCAGTTGCCCATTAAGGGCTTTATATACAAGGAGGAGCACCTTAAAGTCAGTTCTAAAAGTTACAGGAAGCCAGTGCAGAGCAGCTAAAACTGGAAGTTGGACTGGATGTTCTCTCTTCTTGGTTCTGGTTAATAGCCGAGCTGCAGAATTTTGAATGAGCTGAAGTCTCTCAGTGTTTTATTTTTTTCGGGAGGCCAGAAGAAATTGTGTTATAGTCTAGCTGGCTTGAAATGAAGGCATGAATTAGCTTCTCAGCATGTTTTTGATTTATAAACAGCCTGATTTTTGCTATGTTTCTATGGTGGGAAAAATGTTTTGGTCACCTTGTTAGTGTGAGAGCTGAAGCTTAGGCTAAAATAACACCAAGTTAATTTCCCCCAGAAGACACAAGACCCAAAAATCTTTTGAGTATCAAACACCGTACAGTCTTGGTTCTTGGTGTACGTTTCTAGTTTTGTCTTTCACACAGCATGGCAGCTGTGATCAGCTTAAAGGAACAGTTCTACATTTTGGGAAGTTTGGTTATTCACTTTCTTACAGACAGTTAGTTGAGAAGATCAATGCCACTCTCCTGGGTGCTCCAGTTTGTAGTTCTAAATCCCAGAAATTAGTTTTTGCTTTGAGGTCAATGGGATTTTTTAAAACGTGTTTTTGGTTAGACATCTGAAATAAGGTCTGTGGTTAATAGAAGCTTCAGAGATTTTAACGTTTTGTTGACAACATAAAATACCCCGCTGGTGAACTTTGAAACTTTTACATGACCCCGGCCGGAGGAAGTCCCTCCTTCCTTCTGTGTGGTTATCAAAGTCCCTTCGCTGCAGCCGATTGTAATATAAGGCTTTTTAATACAAGGTGATAATTCAATTACACAGTCACTTATAAGACACTTATTATGAAACACACAGGTTACTTACGCTCCATTGTCAGGTGCACCTCTAAGGCCGTGTCGTCATTCCGATCTCTGACCTCAAAGCGTCCGTTGCATGACATCTGGAGGGCCTCATTTGAAATCCCACATGGCCTCAATACACGAAACCCTACACATTTATATATATATTCATCCCCATCCATCTGCAGTCTGCCATTATGAACTAAAGCAATCATCACCCCATACATCCGGTGGTTTTTTGGGAAGAAGTAAATGTTGCAGGATTTCTGTTCCAGATCAAATGTGAAGCTGAGGTCTTCACCGTGTTTCCGTTTATAGTCTTTTGTGTTTGCTGGAAGACAGAGAGGACAAAAGAGAGGATATCGAAGTCATACCCCAAAATCAATATCAAAAGTATCAAACACTTCCACACTACACTACTCCAAATCCAAAGAAAATGAAACGCTGTCTTCTTTTAAGTTAAGCATCATGGATTTGGTATTATCAATGCAACCATAATATCATACTAACCTACAGTCAATATAATATTACACTTAAATGCTTAAAGACCCCCTCTGGTGAAAATCAAGTTTTTAACCATGTCTATATGGTGTTTTTTAGTTGCTGCAAGACATATCATGAGTGAAATGAGCAGTCAACACCAGGCTGAAAATTTCTGCCTTGAAACTGCAGTATGCCAACAACAGTGTGAAAAATCCAGATTCAGACAGCCAGGTTTTATGACATCATACGTCTAAGGAACCAATCAAGTGAACTTGTGGCTGGGGCATTCCATAGCGTAACTATGACAGCGGTGGTAGGCGGGGCTTGAGGCCAGATCCAGAATTCCTTAATGAGGGAGACGAATAGTGCTCTCTCTTCTCATTAAGTAATTCTGGATCTGTTACTTTTTTTGTGTGTGGGAAAACCATGTTAAACAAAAATAATAATCATAGCAGAGTATTTTTACATACTCAATAGAGGCCATATAAGCTGCCTTTCTCCCTTTGTTCCACCTTTACTGTTGACAAAATGTGCCAGGATAGGAAATTAAATAAATTGAGAACTAAGAAAGATCTTTACCTTTTACCTCAAGGGTGTAGTCGGAAAGTTGTTTCTGATTTTTGTCTCTCATTATGTAGCGACCACTGTCTCTCTGAGTTACATTATTCACTACATAGTAGGAACCCCTCACAAGACGCTTTTTGTCCACATTGGCTCTAGGGTTGTCCCGACTCCACAAGATTGTCACATCTGAGTTGTACTTCGAGATTAACTCGATGTAGTAAGTGTTTCTGGGCATCCGAAAGGTGTCTTGTTTCCCATACTCCAGATAGTCCCGGATGTAGCCTAGAGAAGTCCACAGAAACAAATCTCAAGTACCCTGTATAGCCTACAGTATATCACCATAATATTAGGCTATATGTAGCCTACTAACTATATGTTTACACTACATATGCTAATTGTAATTATATTCTGATGTTTCAATTAAGTAAAAGTAGCAATACCACAATGCAAAAATATGTTGCTATACAGCAAAAGTCCTGAACTCAAAATTCTGCTTGAGTAAAAGTACCTACATAAGTATACGTTTGAATCTGTCAATCTCTTTCCAACTCAAAATCAGATGTTGTAGTGTTGTAGGACAGTATCCAGAAAATACATCTGATTTTTTACCTGAAAAAATAACCCCAAAAAACCCAACTTTGCAAATAACTTTCTCTGGGAGTTTCACATGTAGCTAAATTTTTGTAAGCAAGAAGACAATCTAGCTGAGCATGTGCAGAGTGATTATAATCCCTCTGGCTTGTTTCTGATTGGAGATATTAAATGTGTTACCACCGTCTCTGGTCTCCCCTATAGGCTACAAGTATGTGACCTCACTAGAGTAAATCTATTTGGATACTTTTTGAGTAGGCAACCACAGCCATACTGTTACTTACTAATACTCAGGGAAACATATAGTAGTCTTACAAGCAGTCTCGCTGAAGTAAAATGAATAATATTTACACTTAAATGTCGACTTACCCTTACAAACAACGGCACCCAGCAGCAACAACAACACTGTCATCCGCCGGGATTCAAAACACAAAAACCCGAGTCCTGTGTAAACCATCGTCGATCAGATTATAGTTCATAAAGACTGAACTAATTATAAACACTTCTATGTATTCACAATATGTGTTAGTACAATGTAGGGAGGTATATTCCGCACTGTGGAGTTTTACGGCCGGGGTAGGAGCTGGGTCTGGGGCCACTCAGGAGGGCGTTTTAAGAATGTACTCATGATGCGTTCAAGTACTGTCGGAAATGTATGCTTTTACTCCGATACATTTTCTCCTAAGCCAATGGTTTCCAACCTTTTTCCTTAAGGGACCCCTTTTCTATTATTGAGTAAACTGACGACCCCTGACTAAGTGACATATGTTATGGATATTTATATGTAATGTTTAATACAACTCTATCTGTATTATGTATTTTTGGAAATTTTAGAACATGTGCATTTGTTCCCCCTCAATAAAAACATGAATGTTGACATTTCCACCATAAATTGATGCATAAAAGGCACAAATTGGTGCATAAAAATTCACCAGAATGCATGAAATTAAATGTTTGATGCTCAACATTTCCTGGGGGGGGCATTTACAAAAGACAAATTAGACACTTATCTCGTAATTATGACAATATTATTATTATCTTAAATAATAATCTAAACTTTAAAAATAACAATTTCATATAGTTT
>JAOVVB010109815.1:0-12807 GCA_028570985.1 Heterobranchus longifilis
TATGTGTTTTTCAATGGCCGATACCGATATTTAGAGAGCAGGCCGGCCGATGGCCGATTTATAGTGCCGATGTTTTGTTTTTTGCATCTGATAAAATAGCCTACAGCAATTTAAAATTGCTGAACTTAAACATTTATTGACACTTATTCAGCAGATAGCAGCA
Source organism: Heterobranchus longifilis (assembly GCA_028570985.1). Classification (NCBI taxonomy): domain Eukaryota; kingdom Metazoa; phylum Chordata; class Actinopteri; order Siluriformes; family Clariidae; genus Heterobranchus; species Heterobranchus longifilis. The sequence goes on from JAOVVB010109815.1 coordinate 164, forward strand.
TCGATGCAATGTCTCTTTGTTTTTGCTCGTTTTGTAGATCTGCATCAGTCGTAATGTTTCCAGAAAAGTGAAAAATGAGAGAAAAATGTTTACAGAAAAAAATAGGAATGTTTCGAGAAAGAAGTCATAATGTTTTCGAGAAAGATTTTGTAATGCTTTGAGAAAAAAGACTTTAATCGGCCTTGTGATCTGAGATAATTGACCGATGCCGGTTATATCAAAATGTCGGCCGATTGATTAATCGGTCTATCCCTAGTTTTGAAACCAAGGAAGCTGTCATTTTATGGTCAAAAACAGATACACAATTCCATAAACTTCGTTGCGTCCACACACTCATATTATTGACTCATTTAATTTGAGAAATATTTGATTGACAGGAGTTGTATTCAATCGTTAGAGACATACTTACCTTGACGTCATCATCATTGACATTGGTTCTATGTGGTCTTCCATCCTATACTTTTTAAATAGGTTTGATTTTTGTGTGGGGTTTTTTGTGGCTTACATTTCATGGCAATATTTGATCACATTATTGTTGTTGTGCTACGATGCCAGAGGTGCATTTCACAATTTGTGTATTTGCTTTGAGTGTTGCGATAGCCTATTTACGTAACATTTTATTTATGGTTATTATGCAGATATGAAGCATTGTATGATTATGATGTGTTTTCTATTGCGTATGAAAGGCTTTTATGGTTTTACACTGGTTTCTGGCAACATTATGATTTGGGCTGGTTTTGATTGTGTGGGTTTTAAGTTGTGGTTGGGCTGGAAACTGTCGATTAGGGCTGCACGATATGAGGAAAATATGCAATATTCGATAACAGCGTTGAATAATGTGATAACGATATTCCTTGTGATAAACAGATAAAGTGTACTCAGTTTTGCCTTTTTGCTGCTTTCATTATACCACTAAAATACAACAAATTGCTTGTTGAATAAAAAAGAAAGGAAATTATTTCCAGCATTCTTTTATTGAACTGAACACAAAGGCACAATAAAACATTTACAATTTAAAGTGCAGTTTTCTACTAATACTTTATTTTAACTAAGTCAAAAAAAATCCCTGAGTGTTTTTTTAGATATGTCGCAGTCATTTGCGATTGTGCAAGTTGATATAAGTTGATGATAAAAAAAAGATATATTGTGCAGCCCTGTCGATCTGATCTGGCAGCACTGAACGTGTGAGTTCAACATCCAGAGCAACATCAAAAATCATTTGGAGTCGCATGTCTGGGCAACTGATGAATGTATGTCCAATTTTCACTCTTTTTCTAAATCTGTTGTGGTCTATACAAACTCCTGAGTGATGTATACCTCTTTAGCTGCTAAATGTTCCACTATGTTTCCCAGCTAGCTTTGTCTGTCTGCCGTTTGATGCAGGGCAGTTAGCGTGCAGTTGGTTCATCATTTCAAGCAGTTGCTCAAAACAATAAACCAACTGTACGCTGCGCTGTCTGATGTGAGCGAGGTTGATGAGCGGTAAGAGTTAACCAAAGCAGGAAACCTGCACACAAAACCAAAACACTGAACATCTGAAAGATGCGAAAAGCTCCATGGAGCTGAGGGGAACTGCAAAATTGGGCAATAATTCTCTGTTCATCCTGAGAAAGTAACCGTTTCACAAAACATGTAGTCGTTTGAGTCAAAATATTGATTAGTGCAGCTTTAGGTCACAAACTAAATCCTCAGTTGTACTTAAGACTTTCCTCCCTAAGGTATTGACTTGACCTGACCTGATACATTTTTATAATTAAACCAAACTGTCTAAATTTGACAGTGAAAAGCAGACAGTGCATAGCCCCATAGCTTGCTTATTTAATCGTTAGGCCGATTGCTTTGAAAGGATCTTGGTCTCAGTTGTGTAAAAACACTACTGACAGCTTAGAAAGAAAAATGTTCAAATGCCGTGTCATTTTAATGGTCAGCATTCAGACCTGAAACACTCTGGGCTATACATCATGACTTGCAATTTGCCTAAAGATAATTTCCTCAAAAGATTTAACAGCAGCTCAGGCTCCTGGTGGTTTTAAGTAACTGTGTATACACTGAAGTAGTGTGATTAAGAACAGTTTGGAGGTACTTGTAGTTTCCATTTTATGCTACTTCATGCTTCTACTCCACCACATTTCAGAGGGGAATATTACAGTTTTATTTTCTCCACTACATTTATCTGATAGCTTTTATTATTTAGCCTGTGTGCAAAGGAAGGTTTTACTGTAGATACAAGATGCATGTGCTATTAAAATATGCTGTTTTGTTGTGGATTAAACTACGAAAATAGTTCAAATTAGCTTCACCTCGAGGAGCTAGGAGAATTCTGCATCATTAATAATAATCTAATGATATAGTACTCTGTACTGCATAATGGAGACTGTCCTCCCCCGAAAAAAACAACACCATGTAGTCGTTTGTACAAGCAGCAGTTTATTGTGGCGGCGACCTCTAGTGGTTGTAGTAATTATGACGGGTGCAAAGCAGGAAGTCACGTAGTATTGAGACAAAGAGAAACCACAATCTTTTTCTAAACCTAACCAAGTAGTTTTGGTGCCTAAACATAACATAACTGCGACTGTTTCACAACTTTAAGCACTTGTGGCCCTCCGACCATTTTCTAATTCACAATGAAAATAAACTGAATCACACAAGAATTTCTTTTGTACTTTGAATGTAAATAATGATGCCAGAGTGCACAAAAACATCAAAATAGAGCTTGTTAATAAAAAAAGCTGCAGCTTTTAAATGTAGGGCTGCAACTAATGAAACATGTCCATCCCAGTTTAATCAAAGGCCAAGGTGATGTCTTTAAATTTTCTCCAAAACCCAAAGATATTCAGTTTAATATGATATAAAACAGAGAAAAGCAGGCAATCTTTTTGTATAAAAAATTACTTTAAATGATTAATCAATTAGAAGAATAATAGAAGATACACTATATCTTTATTGTCATTGTATAAGTACAACAAGATCAGGATTGAAACCTCCTTAGTGATACTATAAATTGATGCTAATAAAATAATTCTGTTGATTGACTAATTGATTATTTGACATCTGGCATCTCTAATTAAATGGAGTAAAATATCAGATTTATCAGACAGGCCTAGTGTCAATCCTTGTGCCAAGTTAATTCCATTTTCAATTTCATTAATTTAATCTGAGAAATATTTTTAATGTTTGTTTATTAACTGGCCCCTGGCCTCCTGTCATTTTTGCAAAAGTGGCCCCCGGGCAAAGCAAGTTGAGTATCTTTGGGGGACTTGTCGGCATGATGAGTACTTCTACTTTTGATAGTTCAGTACATTTTGCTGCTAACACTGTGCTTTAAATATAATATGAATATAGCCACTTTTATTTAAATTCAGCATTTTGACGTTGTGCTATGATTACTTTAAATAAAAGGTCTGAGTGCTTCATCCACACACACCAAGGTTAGGTGGTTGTGGGTAAAAGACAGCAACTGTGGAGAAAACTTGGTAGGAGGAGTAAGCAGACCAGTGCATCATCATCTATCAGCGCTAACGGGAAAACTCTAGGGCACGTATACAACCACACACACACCAGGGCTGTCTGGGAGGCCTTGTCTGTGTTTATCAAAGGGTCAACACCCTCATGAGATGAGCTCACTGGAAGGTCAGTGCACACATCACTCCTGTTACTCTCATATAACCATCAATCACCGCCCTAATTCAAGTCCATTGCTAGCAAGTCAGGCAATTATGGCAGCCTAATTGCAGGTAATGTCGGTGAAAGCCCAAAGTCAAACAGAGACATGCAACAAACTGAATACTGAATGTCGTCTGAAAGCAACATGACAGCTTACAACATGTTTCCTAATGACTTTGTACAAGCATTTAGTAAATATTCGAACAAACAAGCCACTGTTATCTTATACTTCCACGTTAAACACTTATTCAGTCGCATTCCGACACATTCGAGAACGGCCCAGTGAGCGATGCACTCAAGTGCCCAAAACAAACATTTTGAGAACAGTGACAAAAGCACTAATTTCAGAAATTTCAAGGACTTCTATTGGGCGGGACGGTCTTAAGGTGCCATGACGCTCATGCATAAATCATGCAATCATCATCAATGCATATTCAGAGAGGCTGTATCGCTCTGCGTCTCTATGGGAGATTAGAGGGAGCCCGGACTGTGACAAAACCCAGCTGATTGTAATGAGCTTTTTTTTTTTGTGGCTTCCTGCGCTGACAAAACAAGCCTAAATTAATCATGATACGACCCTCCTACTGCGGCAACGCAGCCTTAAGCTTCCATCGTCACTCCCTGTTGTAAATTGGACCCTGAGATAGAAATTTCTATGACGCAAAGTGAATTAGGCTCCAAACCGCTTTAATTTAAGTCATTCATAGCAAATGGGTGAAAGAATATGTTTTCAATAATTGGCTTGCCTTTATGAAACATGACTCAAATGGTTGCAGTTTGTTTGTTGCACCATCTGCAGTGAAAGGCGTTGGATAAGTGAGAGGGCTGAGCGAATAAACAGACGCAGAAATACACGCTGAAACCTACAGCTGGCGTCACAGGAAGCAAAATGTGAGTGTGTATGGACGTGTGCATGCGCTGAAATGTGCAGGCAGAGGTTTGTTACTTTTAGATTTTTTGCACATCTTATCTTATTAGCCTGCATTGACTTTCCATCTCCTTCTAACAACTTCAATCCATTACTTCAGCATAAATGTTGGATTTTGAGCTAATAACTGGAAATTCCACCAAAGTAAATTTCTCTGGTAGAACTTATTATCCCTTTGTCACTTTGAATACTTGTTTGGCATGTAATGCTTTGTTACCAGCCACAACAGTGACACTGGTATTGTTTTCACCTTGTGAGTCTGTGTGTGTGTGTGTGTCATCATGGCAAAATGCATAGTGTGAACTACCACAGATTTGAGTACTTTGCCAGGTGTTTATGTGTCTGTCTGCGGACAGATATTGTCACCGCAATAGTGTCACAACCGAAGCGTGCAAGATGCAGTCATGAAACTTTACAGGTGTGTAGGTGTGATGGTCTCTAGCGTATTGAATTAATTCACTGTCGAGCTTTCCGTTCTCACGACACATGCAGACAGTGATAGCAGTGGCAGAATTAACACTCAAAAGTCTCTGCAGTTTAAAAAGTTTTAAATACAATGGCTCCTTGATTTCAGAGGTAGACCAAAGCAGGCTTCTCATTTCTAACTGGCGAGTGATATTTATTTTATTAGCTGAAGCTAGTTAGCTAAGTTAACATTGCCTCCATGAGTTGGTTGAAAACACTGTCTCCGACTGGCTTTACAGTCTTTCTTTCTGACTCCCCCATAGCTCTTTAGTTGCCTAATAGTATCACTCATACAAATCCCATGCACGCTGCTTCAACATGTGGAGAAATGCAAAGACTGACCCTGGTTGCGCTATGACTGGACAATCATTGCTCGAGGGAGGGGCTTAGCGAATGGTCAATTCACCAACATTTTGATTTGGCCAGCTGTGCGACAGCAGAATCTCATCCAAAATAAGCACTGACTGCCTTTCAGGCTGCCAATAATAGCATCCAAATGCAAGCACAACGGAAAACCCTTGACAGTATTTTAATTGCGCTATTAAATCACTTCCTAATTGTACTGTAGGCAGTGAGAACTGATAGCCCAAAATGAGAAAGCCGGCAGCTGCTTTAAATTTGCAAAATGTGTTATTTCTGTCGGAACATCATCAGATAGGTAATGATGACATTACCTTATCGGCTTATCCAACAGCCCGAGGTGTCCTCCCGGTCAGCGATGATGACACTGTGGGGGGTTATGATGATTTGACAGGAAGCCGAGGACACTCATCAGACTCTTTAGTCACACTGAGAAGAGACGCTCGCATCCTCTATGTCTAACTGATACTTGCTTCGTGATTCCATTACCTGGAGAGCCAGAGGGCCCTTGGGACAGGAGCCATCCGCACAGGAAGCCAAGACGCAAGTGAAGGCAAGGACGAGATGAAGGCAGGTGCTCCGTGGACGAGTGGAACATGAATATATCAAAAAGACTTGAATGTCTCCTTCCCTGGCAAACAGATTGCCTGGGTCGGGTGGATTTCATTCCAGCCACATGCCTCGAGGATGTATTGGGTCTTCTCATTTTAAGGCTCATCTTCCCATTTTTTGCATGTTCAACATTTTGCGATAATAGAGAAACTGGGTCAAACCAGCACTCTCACATTCCAGTCACATAATTGCAATGGAGGGAGAACTTTTAAGCATTTGCATTGTACTCTGGGGTGATGGAAAGAAGAGAGCAAGTTTTTAATTCAGCGAGTGAACTTTGGTGACTGCTGTTTTCCAGCGGGATATGGAAGGAGTTAGTGTTTGACCACTTACACAACCGCGGTATGGGAATAGAAGAAGGGGAAAATAGTTGTAAGAATTACTTCTGCCCCAAGACCCATTGCCTCAAGGACAGGTTATCTAATCCAAAACCTCACAATCGCAGCAAAACTTTGTGCTGTGCTCAACACGGAACAAAAATAAGAGGAATATACACATCCTGCGATATGAGAACAGGGATGCCCCAAAGTAATTTACCCAGAATGACCTACACTGTAGCACATGAATAATGTACAAAGGCCATAAAATGGCAAAAAAAAAAAAGAACTTTAATGGTTTTACCTCGCCTTATACAAACTATCCCAAGAGATGTCACATAACTAAAAAAAAATCATGTGGAAACAGCAGCTACCAAAGCAATATACGCCATAATAAACTTGCTGACTGCAGTAAATATGATTCCCATCTCAGCATACAGTTTAACTGGTACAGAAAGGTACAGAACTGTAGAGCACGCAGGCTGAAGTGACTTTGTCAAGGAACTCGGTAGCCATGTTTATCAATGCAGATTCGTCATTTTAAAGAAGAATTTAACAAAGATTTCAGGCAGGGGGAGCAGGCGTGGGGGAAAACGAGTGGATGTGTGAAAGACGGAGTATGAAAGAGGAGAGGGGGGGGGGGGGGGGAGAGGAGGGAGATAGTGAAAACATGCGCGCTAGGACTGAGCCATTCTAACATAGAGAAGACTATAGGCAGCTATTTGGACGGCATCCAGGCACCTGGAGCTGTTATCAGGTTGCGGTGAGTGGGGCTTTCAGAGGGTTGTGAATGGGAAGCCGGAGCTCAGCACTAACAGGCATTTCAAGGCTCTTTTCCTCTGATGATGGTGGCGTTTTAAAGCAGGTCAAGCTGACAGGGCAGCAGCCGGGACCCCTGTGCCCCGCTCCGCTTCAAGGAAATCTGACAGAAGGAGGGGACGACTACACTGACTTACCGCCAGGCGATGGCTCCCGGAGCCACATTACACACGCCAGGGAACAGAACAGTGTGTTCCAGCCTGTGATACATCTGCAAACGTGCGCATCAAGTATACCGAGATGTAAACACCTACGGTAAATAGCTGTACAAACAAACATAGACACCGACATTCTTTCATGTCTTTTTGGTGTGCAAAGAATAATTCTGGTTGCAATAAAGAAAAAGCACATCAAAACAGTGGATATGGCAACAGAAATTGAAGTTATAGAATCAAAAAGGAAAACGGCGTTTTCAAACACAAGCCTTTCAGGAATAAACCTGTCCCGTTACATTTTATCATTGGGAGCAGGCACAGAAAAGTCACCCACGGAAATGACTGGGCCCCTGAAAAGGTTCTGTGAATGGGCCCTCACCAAATCTGCTTTACTCATATCAATGCATGTGCGTGCTCTCTCTCTCCTACTTAACACATAAATGTAAACTAAGAGAGACTTAGTACACACTTTTCTGGCATCACGATTTGTGTGCAGGTCCTGGCACAGCAGGGGAATTGACAGTATTAGTTAGTTTGTATCAGTACATTTCTCAGGTTATGTGGCTGGGTGCCTGTGGTTGCGTACAAAAAAAAAAAAGTCTCATACAGTACCATTCATTATGAAACAGGCTACTAAACCAAAATAAATAGGCCTACGTTTTATTAAGTAATGGTGACTATTTTGATTAAAAATAAAATGTTATCATTGCTTATATTTAGGATGAAAATGATTATTGATGGCCTTTATGGCCCTGATTGGGAGGGCTGAACATGCATTTAGATATTTTATTTCAGTAAAAGTAGTGATACCACAATATAAAAATTCTCTGTTACAATATAAATTCAAGGACAATTTAAATTCACAAAAATCTCACGGCAAAATGTACTTAAAGCACCAGCAGTACTCATTCAGAATTACCCCTTTTCAGTATTATATTATGAATTATGATACTGATAATTAGTATTGACCTTTCCATGACCACAAGGACACAAAAATCTGCAAAATTGGAGAAAAATCATTTTTCTTTTATAACAACAATAATGGCGATGAATGTGTGGAAATATCCTTGGACCAACAGTGATTGCAGCTAAAAAGGACCCGGCACAATGAAAGCCTGACAGTCATTCATCTTTAGTTGGTGTTCTGGCTGAGCAGAGCTGGAAGAAAAAGCAGAAGGAGATTTTTTTTTTTCCCCCCACTGAACATTAGTCCTTGGTTCTGTCAGTCAGTGCTGATCCAGTCTTTTTTGTTTCCTAGCTGATTCCTCGACTTTTCCCTCTGAAATGCTAATATGGCAACTTAGTGCGCCAGCGTCAGCCTTTCCCAGCCTCACATCTTTATATCTCCTGGATGAGATCTCTCTCTCTCGCTCTCTCTCTGCCCCCCCCCCCCTCTCTCTCTTATTCTGTCTCTCCGTCTCCTCTTCGTCACAAAAGCAGAGTTTAGTTCCGACTTATTTAAAATACAAACTTAGGAGAAGGTCAGCGGCCATGTAAATTTTGCATTGCAAGGAAAAAGAAAACAGCCACATACTATTAAACACTACTCCTCGTCACATTTCGCCAACGCAGTGACCTTTCTTTGTACCGTTCTGAAAAGAACCAATTTCAGGCACCTTTTATCGGCTTTGCGTGTGGATGAAAGCTATAATTTCAGCTGTTTCTCAAAACTTCCTTTGACAGTTCTTTCAGTGGTACCTGAATCCCCGGGGGTGCTCACCAGAATATGAGAGAGACTCGTGTCTTCACAGTCTCAACATCACGTTGCCGAATTCTTCCCGATGCAGATGCAGACGGTCTTTCACATCCTCCTGACAGACAAATCTTACAGTTTCATTCATCCGAGGAAAATGAACGTGATGGCAAATAGGAAGTTTTAAAAAAAAAAAAAGCCTCTGTGTATCAGTCAAAACCAATATGCATACGGAGGAGTGTAATCAAAGAATCTGATGGCGCCGCCGCTGTATCTAAACCTCAGATCTGACTTGCCGAAGAACTCTCAAAATTACACTTCACATTATGATTACAGTGTGCACTCCATCGGATCTGCTCTTTGGTTGGCTGAGTCCTTTCCCAGTATCTATTCTAATAAGCGAGAGTTAATCGAGAGCGTAGACCAACACTAGCTTCCCCCCCCCCGCGAGCGACCAGGCATTGCTGCTGACAGCCAGAGAGCATTAAGCACAGGGGTACCGCCGCCCAGTGCAGGCGCCCACTGAACCATGACGGTGTCATTTCTTTTAATAGGGCTTCTTTCTTTCTCTTTGCCTCTTTTTCTCTCTCATAGTCTCCCTCTCTCTCTCCTTCTTCTTCTTCTTCTCCCATAGTGTCTTTCTCCTTTCTTGTATACAGCCCTTCCCAGCCTCCCGTATACATCCTCATTCCAAGCCCTCACTTCCTTTCTTTCTTTCTTTAATCCCGGCCCTCTCGCCTGTTTAGAATGCAAGACGTGGGGATGCAGTTGTTGCCGAGAACCCCAACGGCGTGTGGGGAACTCTAATTGGTTTGCTTAACCTTCAGAGCACAATGAGCAGGCTGTAATGAAGGCTCATGATTCATGGCCAGGTAATAAAGCTGAAGAGGGCCGTTTACACAACACACACACACACACACACACACATACCTTAAGACGCTCTGAGTAACACACAGCTGCATATGGGATTTAACACAACATCAGGAGTGTGTTGTCAGACAGGCGTATGGTCCCTAATAAAGCCCCAAGCTATTCTAAGGAGAGACTATTGAAAAGCATTCCTTCATGGCAAGTGATTTTCATCAAAAACACGGGAACATGGCAACCAGGTGCGGGTAATTTGAACGCTGGATGCCAGAAGGGGAAATTATCAGGGTACGTGACAGTTGATGACATAATGTAAAAGTTTTCGGGGTCAGCGGCTCGGCTTTGTGACAGACCAAAGCTACACACAGGTTGCTCGCAGGTTGCGGACAGCAACACATGTACGGGAAAGGTCTTGTCTCGCGGCTGAAAGCGAAGCTACATTTAATGCGGTGTGTTCAGACAAAGGCCTTTTCAGAGGGGACAGCGTTTAGATCTTGCACCCTGATAAGACACAATATAAGAGAGCTAAAGGAAACTTGTTAGCACCACAAGGCGACGCTTCCCAGAAAGCTGAATTAGCTTGTGTGTGTGTGTGTGTGTGTGTGTGTGTGTATGTGTGTGTCTCTGCGTGTTTGTGTTGTGCATGTTTGATGAGGTTTTTTAATGAACTGGCGGACTCCTGGTGGATATTGCTGTGTCAGGGTATAGTCTGCCTTTTAAGGGTCTCTGAATAAGTTATGATATTTGGAGAGATAATGAGATGGAGGGAAGGAGATAGAGGGCGTGAAGGAGCTGAGATCATCAGCAGAAAAGTCTTAACACAAACTGACAGTTGGAGGTTTGAGGCACTTTTCAAGGTCAAACTGGGATATTTAGAGCAAAAGACTTGCCAAGATTCTATTTTTATGTTAAATCTCACAGCTTCTAATAGGCTTTGAAAGGCACTGATGGGGGATTTATTGCTGTCTTCTTGTTAACATTTCCTTCACCTTCTCCATCTAATGTGAACAAATTTACATCTGACCTACTGTCACTCTTAAAGACATACTGTAACATGTCTGCATTCAAATTGTCAAATTCAGACTGACTAGACCTATTTTGTTGAGTTGTGAACTTATATTGTCCCAAATGTTTTCAACAATCAATACAGAGAAATATGTATTGTATTTGTGTTGGTGTTGCGTGTCAATGCCGTCATATCCCCTTTGCACATGCGTCAGTGGTGCAGTTGTCTGCTAGAAGCTATCCCGTTTTAAGCTACAATTTTATGATACACTTTTTAGATGTTGGTCGTTTTTAACTATATATTTTAACCAGATTGATTTTAGTCACTGGATGTCTGGATCTTAAGTTATCAGAGAAACAAGCTCAGCAAATGTTAGCGGCAGCTCGGCGCGTCATCTTGGCTCATCAACGGAGGGGAAACAGATTTTTAATGTGAAACTGTGTTTTTACTGGTTTTAATCATCGGGTTTGTTTGTTTTGGAGAGGAGAAGCTCTCTACAGATAATTTGGCTTCTGGTAAAAACCTCCTGAATGATGAACACTGAAGGAATCCTAACCGGGAGAAGCTAACTGCACTGACGGCAACTCACATAATCCCACGCTGCGTCACAATTTCACCAAACTGCATCCTTTGGTATTGTTTTGATTGAGAGACCCCCTAGCGTCAGAAAATTACACATTCTACGTTTAAAGAATTTAAGCATATAACAAGAAAAGAAAAGTCAGTAAGATATTGTTTAATCAAACACAAGGGAACGGAGCAATTACAGAGTGCGTGACACAAAGCACATGTATGTATGAGCTAGTGAACAACCCAGTCTGACTGCTGTGCTTCCACCTGAACACCGAGGCTTTCAAATGTACTCCCCTCTCAGCCTGTGTTGCCACAGACACACTGCAAATCAGAGGAGCCCTGATGCTCTGATGCACCGATGTGCTGTGTCATATGGTGCAATGAATTATGGTCAGTGTAGTGTAACAGGCTTTCAGGGCTTGGCCGCATTAAATCTTGATAGTTTGAAAACTACATCATTGAGAACCTCAGACTTCATGTACCACAGCACCTGTAATAAATCCGAAACAAAGGTTTACTTATTGGATTGTTAATTTAGCTGGTAATACATCCTGTGAGTCGTCTATAAATAAAGCTGCCTTTGCTAGGTCAGATTTAATAGACTACCTGTTTCCACCAGTCAATGTCAGTGAAGACGAATGTAGAAGTAGCTCTACCTGCAGAGTGTGGGGAGGTTGTTTTTTTTCGAGAACATACTTGGACACAAAGGTGAGATTTATGCCCAATTGTATGATTGGGTTTTAAGTGGCTATTCGGTTTTACAAGAGAAAAGACCTCAAGGGTGCAGAATAACTGCTTGGTTTGGAAAATGTGCCCCAAAGAGCATTGCACAGCCACTTCCCTAAACTGCTCTCTGGGAACCATCCCACAATATCTCCTATATATATATATATATATATATATATAGGAGATATTCTGGATGGTAGACACTTCATTATATATATATATATATATATATAATGAAGTGTCTATCACACGACCGGGACGTGTATTTAAACTGGATGTAGGAATTTTAATGCAGTTCTATTGCAATCCCAGTGTTTTTTTTACTAATCATACCAGGTCATTTTGTTGTCTAAACCTACCGAATTCTTCCCGTTTCACAACGTTAATCGCAACGTTAATGACGTGTCTATCACGTGACCAGGACATGTTTTTCAAACAGGACACATGTTCCTATGATATA
>JAOVVB010109834.1:0-12807 GCA_028570985.1 Heterobranchus longifilis
CATATTTAGTATTTAAAATATGTAATCCTGTTGAAAAACTTGTTTTTATTCTCAACCTTGGCTAACACACAGATATAGAGGCTGATTTTATTGTAGGATCCCGGCTGAGTAAATGTTAGAGTCGGAGTTAGAGCTAGTGGTTATCTTTCAGAGATTAATGGAAATCTATACAGTGTCCTCGCCAGTATAGTAATGTGCGTGCATGTGTTTCTGAATGACGTCAAGAGAGGCTCACCTGCCCCCCCCCCCCCCCCCAATGCCGGCAGCAGCGGCTGTGTGGGAGAGAGACGCAGACTTACTGAGGAGATCAGCTCTGTTAAGAGATGAGGCGTGCTGAAGCCAAATTCATGAAAGCAAGGGAGTCGAGGATAAAATAGTTAATTCTCACGGCGTTCGTGCTGTTAAACCTCCTTCCTTTTTACTGTCACATTAAACACATTACTCATCAAAAACAAACAATAGATCATCTTCTATTGAATTATCGCAGGATCAGTGTCAAAAGTTAGAGCAGACTTATCTGTGCGGTGGTTTCATATTGTTCCGGTCTGTGGCGTGTAGATAAAAAGCATCAAAGCGGTGTGTGTTGTCTGCGTGGGGGGTTTGTCTCCACACCGCCTCGTGTAAAAGGCTGATGTTTGGAGAATGCAGATATGGAGCTCACGATCATGCTGCTGCCAATTAAACTTGCGAGGGGGAGAACAGAGGAAGTTCAGAGGCGGCAGGGTTTTCGTCCGTGGGCGGAAGAGATCTTGTTCTTGATCTCGCTGATCTCCTTCTCCTGGTGGTGGCTCGCTACTTTGTGGAATATTAATCCCCCCCCCATTATATAACCTTCCATCTTTATACCCCACCATATGACAGTCCTCTCTCTTCTTCTTCTGAGTCTACCTCAGTGGAATAATAATGACAATGTCCCACTGTGGATGTATATATCTGCAATGCATTCTCAGGAACGGGTCGTATAATATCATACAAAAATGTATGCACATACCCAAAAGTTTGCATGATGTCATGTGCTTTCTCCTGTTTTCCGCATGTTTTAAACATGCTGCAGCCACTAGAGGGTGCCGTCTGGGCCTCATGTCTCACAATGACGTGGGTTATGTACGAATTACAGTGCATTACTTTTCATAGTAATTGCTACGAACAGGGAACGAGACCAGCCTGATATTTATACTGCAGAGGGACGAGGGAAATTGTTCTCCTTTAGAAAAATCTCTTCGTTTAACCCGCAAATGAAACAAATCCATAAAAGATTAAGACGATCAATCCACAGGGTTATTGCAGTTTTTGAAAATCACAGCTGTGTGTGGACACGTCATCACAGTGTGATAATATGTTAATTAACAATTAATCTGCAGATAATTTTCTCAGTTAATCTTTGGTTTATAAGATATATATAGAACTTTATCTAACCAGAGAAGGGCCTCACTGAGATTAAAAATCTCTTTCACTGGAGCGTTCTGGCTACATAAAACATAGAGATTAACAAACCAATTTACAATGGATTAGATAAAATAATCTATAATTTGTTCTCAATGGAAATGATATAATTTGTATCTGATTGACTCATCTAAAATAGAAATCTGAAATTAAGTGTCCAATACAATACCTGTGTTACACGGTGTTGGGGCATACACCGATTACATTACTTTCCCAACGCTCATGCCGCTTTTTAATAGAGATTAAACCCCATTTAGTTCATTTTTCAGCGCCCGCCTCGTGTCTGCTCTGCAAATCTAGGGTTACCTTCTAGACACGACACAGATTTCACTTTCACAACAAGACGATGGAGGAGGAGTTAGTGTCAAAGTGAAAAGGTGAAGGGTCAGATCATTTCTATCAGATATCTGTATCATTTATAATAGATTATCAGTGTGTTTTCTTGCAAGAGAGAGAAAACAAACGGAGAGCCCACAGCGCTTAACAAGAGTGAGGGAGTTTAAGCTCTGGGTGTTCATTTGGACTTAATTTATGCTTCTTACAGTACTGTAGTCTGTATTAAATTATTATTAAGTTATCACAAGTTGTTAAATATATTACATTTTGTTGAATACATGCTTTGAAATGGGCTCCCGCTCTCAGACTGCAGCAGCGAGTCTGTCATCACAGCCGCTGTTTGCACTTGTGCGCAATGATGATTCTACAGCAGCGTTATTTAATAAAGGATCAATAACCGGACACGCCCATCCATGGTGCGTTTACAGTGTAACCGGTAACACTGGTGTTTTCACAACTTTATTAACCGGTGGGAAAATTTCCCCACCGTGACATCCCTACACCACTTGAGAGACTCTAATATGTCAGATGATCCCTTAATAAGCACGTCCTACCTGAGCACACACTTTGTCATCAACCCTATAATTTAGAGTCATGACCTCCAGGGTCACCGTGCTCCACAAATCCTCATTTCAACAAAAGTCAAAAGGAAGGAAACCAAAATGAACTGACGAGAAGAGAAGGAATGTCTCATTTTTAACTTGAAAGTAGAAGTATGATTTTATATATAATGGCCAGAATGCAGGATTCCACTCTAGAGCTGCAACTAACGATTATTTTCATTATCGATTAATCTGCCGATTATTTCCTCGATTAATCGACCTCATTTGGTCTAGAAAATGTCAGAAAATAGTGAAAAATGTCCATCCCAGTTCTCAAAGTCCAAGGTCCAATGTCTTGTTTTGTCAGTCCAGAATCCAAAGATATTCAGTTTAATATGATATAAAACAGAGAAAAGCAGGAATTTTCCGTATTTGAGCGACTGGAAACAGCATTTTCTGCCATTTTTGCATGAAAAATTACTTTAACGATTAATTATCAAAATAGTTGCCGATTATTTTTCTGTCGATCGACTAATCGATTAGTCGACTAATCGTTGCAGCTCTAGTCTGATTTTTGTAATATTTTTTATTTATGATACAGTTTTAATAGGTTTATTGACTTGAAGCATTTGAAGATACTCCCAAGAAATGACATCACAATAAGGAAAAATACCAATGTAGGCACTGGCGGACCATTTCTCTTGCAGAGTTCAAAGGGTTAATAACTTGCCACTGTTCAGTGAAAGAGATCCGGACACATTTTTCTTGCTGTTTGAACGTGTAGCTAAGAAACTGGCCCGATGCTGACTGTGCTTTTACGTTACAGTGTGACCTCTCAGGGAAAGCTCAGGAAACGTACTCATATTTGAGTCTTCAGGATAGCTCCTGCTGTGCTAAAATCAAATCGACTTTGCTGACGGGATATGAGCTCGTGCGAGAGGCATATCGCCGGCGTTTTAGGTCCCGGGAGAGGAAAAATGGCCAAAGATATGTGGAGTTGGCCGGAGATGTTTCGAGTCTGACGATAGATATCGAGGCAACTTTTAACAATGGTGAAAGCTGCCACTATTGTCATGACACTGGAAGGCTGAGTGTCCTGTGTTACAGTCTAAAAATAGGGGAATCAGACACGACGTTAAGCCTGCTGCGCCTGTTGTGTTGCCTTTGTCAGCAGAGGCTAAAGGGCCGTCCACACCAAGGATTATAACTATAAATCTTGGTGTTGTGTTTGATCAAAACCTGAATTTTGATCATCACGTTAAGAAGTTGGTTCAGTCTTGTTTTCTGCAACTTGCTAAAATTAGTTCAGCGTTGCCTCAGCGCATCATAGAGCAAATCATACATGCTTTCATCTCTTCCCGTCGAGATTATTGTAATTCCTTATTTTCCTGTTTAAGTGAGGCTGCAGGTTATTTGTTTTTTATTTAAGTTATTCATCTACAAAAAAATTGAGCTCAAACTTGACCTTTGACCCTTATTCGGAAGTTAAGGTACTTTGCATTGTCTGTAAAATAATAAGGACTCATGCAAAGGAAAAAGGCCTTAACCTCCATTTGATCTCTCCATTTGCTGTTGGTTATAGTAAGTAATATACTGTATGATAATAATTCTGACCTAGATAGAATCTAGTGATATATTATGAAACTGTCCACTTAATATGAATGAGAATAAATCAATTTGTAGTGATTTTTTAAAACCACTTTACTTTGATTGTCTTGATGGTACATTACCAAATCACATCATTAGGACTAAATTGGATAAACTTTGTATCGAATTAAAACAGAACCTCATTATTCAGTCTGTATAATGTATGATGTTTGTTTCAGTGTGCGACACAGAATAAAGAGGCAAAACAGCGTCAGTTAAGAACAGGAACTTCATGCGTGGGTAAACAAAACCAGAGAACTGTAAGTGAAATTAGGGGATTTTGCCTGATTGGTTTCTCCAGAACTTTTTGTAGTTAAGACAAACAAAACCCACTATGTTTGACAAAAAAACAACACAGGAGACAAGATATTTGTCCATGTGATAGAGCAGGTCTTCAATGTTCCATAAATGACAAAAAGTAATTTTTGACCAAAATGAAGTTAATGTCTTTTGCCTTTGCATGGCAGTATGGAGTTATTACTATGGAGTTATTATTTTATCAAAGTGATCACGGACTACAAGCACACGTTTTTTCTCCATCAGTTTCTGTTATGTCTTTTTCTGTAAATATTTTGTCCCAGAGTAAAAACATTTTTATTGCTTTATTTTACAGGAAAAGGCATTGGTAAAGGATTACTGTGCAAAGTTGCAGAGGTAAGACTGTGTTTGTTAACCACTAAATTGTAGTTTTCTCGGAAAAGTTGTGAATGTGTCCTGTGTGATGAAGAGGTAACAGTGAAGACTGTTTTGTTTTCTCAGGTGGGGAAGAAGCAGCAGTGTGTGCGACTGCAGATGAGTGTGTTGGAATGGAACACTCCCTCTCGAGATTTCTACGCTGCTAAAGGAGCTCTGGACCTCACAGACAGCGAAGGCTGGCACTCCATCCGCTTTGATGGACAAAACCTGGACAAGTTAGCAAGTGAAGCTCCTAAAGATTAATATGGAGCCGAAGGGATGACGTCTTTTTGTAGGCCAACCCTGATGGGGTTTTTTAATTGGATTTTGGATCATTGCAGAAAATAAACTCTGTGGTGAACACAAGTTTATGATACTTATATGTTTTGTCTAGCAAGATAATCTCTCTATATGAACACCACTTTTATGATTTTAGAAGCGTAAATGAAATCGCCAGAAGTAAAAAGCTAACGTTAGGCTATAAAGGAACTACACCAACGGTCAGCAACCGCCTTTTTAAAGATGTATAACAGCTTTGAAATGCACCAGCGGGGTATTTACAGATGGATTTTATATCGTAATACAAAACGTTAAAATCTCCAAAGCTTGTAATAACCACAGACCTTATTTCAGACGTCTAAACAAAAACCCCCAAAACCCATTGACTTTGAGACGAGGGAACCTGAGGTGCCAAAATGCTAACTCATTTCTGGGATTTGAAACTACAAACTTAGGCACCCTGTAGTCTACCAAGGAAAATAATATTTGCTGTGACAGAATGTGGCTGGTGAGCATTCAGCTGTGCAAATTGAAAGCAGTTGAAAGTTTCGACTCGTCTCGTTGTAAATCTTTGGTCTGGACTGGGTTTTAGACAGTGCCAAATAAACTTCACTGTACCTGTTTTCTCGCTACCATGGCTTTCTCCTGGTTTAACAAAATCATGTTTCATATTTACAACCTACATATACTTCAGAAATATAATTTTAGGTGCTCTTATTTGATTAAAGTACATTTGGCCTTCCTTTTATTTTGCAGGCATTGTTGCATATGGCTAAGTTTTGTCACCAAATTCAGTTTGCAGACATAATTTCCTCAAACAAATGTTTTCATCTTGTATGTCAACATTTGTGAATGTATAAAGAAGCAAAAGATTGCCTTTATCAGAAATGTTGTCTTTGTAGGATCTTGGTGATTTTGTCCAGTTTCCCAGCAACACAATGTGATTTGACGGAGTAAATCCAATCCCAGATGTGACACCAAATCAGTCCAGTAGGTGGCATACTGAACCAACTGAAAATGATACAATCTGTCAACCCTGTGAGGTCAGGGAGTGCAGAGGCTTAAATGGACCATACACAGTGGTGGAAAAAGTACTCGGATCATGTACTTGAGTAAAAGTAGCAATACTACAGTGTAGAACTACTCGGTTACAAGTAAAAGTCATGCATTCAAATTTCTTTCAAGTAAAAGTACAAAAGTGTTTGCATCAAAATGTACTTAAAGTACCAAAAGCAAAAGTACTCATGCAGAATTGCCCATTTCCGAATGTATAATTATTGAGTCATTAATGTGTACATGGCTTTAATCGTGAAGCTACTTTGAACTCATTTCTATAATTTAATTGCTATGTTGCTTGTGTATCCCCCCCGGATCAAGTTTTATCTTAATCTATAATTATAGATTATTTATTTGTTGATTATATTGCATATTATTAATCCGATTTGCAAAGTAATTTGTAACTAAAGCTATCAAACAATTGTAGTGAAGTAAAAAGTACAATATTTGACTCTGAAATGTAGTGGAGTAAAAGTATAAACTAGTGGAAAATGTAAATACTCATGTAAAGTATATATAACTGAACTTAAGTACAGTACTTGAGTAAATGTACGTAGTTACTTTCCACCACTGACCATACATTCGGCTCTGTGTCATGATACAATTTCAGCTGCGAGTATTTTCTGCTTTAAAGGAGTCAAAGGAGAGGATGGTGTGCAAACAAGCTCTGTAACCCAGAACTCCTTTAATTTATTTTGTCATTAATATTAAGTCACATTGCTCATTCATCCCTCTATGTTGGAAAATATAATCTCTCCTTAACATTTTCATTGTGTTGTGTAATCAGTCACTGGAAATATTTCAGTGTATAAAACATACTAAAATCCACAGGAACACGTGTAAAATCACCCCAAAAAGAACTGTATGACGTTACATTTGAAATATACACATGCTAAAAAAGATTAAAATGCATAAAACTTACAAGGCTATGTTTACATTTGTTTCAACCTGGTTACTCAAGTGTTCTGGTTCAGAAGTGAGTCAAAAACAAACTGCACTGTGTGAAAACCCCTGATGTACAACAGGAAGTACTGGTTACAGTTATACATTTCCTTCATGACTTTTTCTCAGCCAAAAGTCACAATCAGATTTACTTCTTATTCCAGATATATATTTGATAGATATTAGATACTTCTACTTAAGAGCTTTATTTACTTTAAGACCAGCCAGATTATTTATCAAGTAGATTGCAGACATTTGTGAAATTGCTGTCTAGAGCTTTTTGAGCTTTTGACATTTTTGCAGACAAAATATATATGTGGCACAGTCACATGACATGTTGGATTTGTGGAAGGGGTGCGACTGTCATCTTTCTCGACCAGAAAACCTGAGCCAGGTTTGAGGATACATAGGTATAACAAAGGATTACAACACTTTATATACTAACACAAACTTTATAGACCTGAACACAATTGTAGAAAAAGGTGAATCTGAGGATTAAGTATTTCTGATTCTGATCGGTGTGTATTCCTATAGTCCTAGAAAGAGTGATAAACAGGTTTGTCGTTTTATCTTAAAAGCTTTAAAATAATGTCAATCTACATCCCCTAATGTCAAAGGATCAGATTTTTCATGGCATATTCATTAGCTTTCCTGTAACTTTTTTCTTACGATTATGTCATGCTGTAGCAATCATTAAACTAAAGGAAAGGAAAAGGTGTAAAGTTATGGTTGTTAAAGGCTGATGGGGATATAAATGGCCCTATAGTGGGATCCCCACCACATTCTGGACATGCTAAATGTGAGCATGTATGTGTCCATTTTTATTCTGTAGACTAATTCTAGATTATAGCAGTGATCGACGCAAACCTAACCAAGTCATTTCATTACTCAGTGTTAACCACGTGTTTAATTCAGCGACTGTCACGTGTTTAAAACAGCGATTGTGCGACTGTTTCACAACGTTAAATAGAATGGTCATATTTCATAAGATATCATACAAACCATTGTGCATACGTTTTTGTAAGCCATCATATGAACCCATTCATGAGAATATGTTGTACAGTGTTAAAAATGTTTTCTATTTGTACTGTCACAGTTTTTGCAGTTTCTCAGGGTAAGCTAACAGCAAGCTAGTAAGGCATATATGCAGTTTTCACATTACATAAAAATTAAACATTCATGTACAGTAATATGTATTACTAAGAGGTTTTGATTGGATAAAGACAATAAAATCAAGGTTACTGCTCTCAAACTACTATACAGTGATCATGGGCTTTACAATGTTTTTCCATTGTAACTATTGCCCTCTCTTAGTGCATTCAATCTAGTGAAGTGACTTTAACTCAGCTGACTTCCCCTTCTACACAATCACCGCTCAGACATACGCATTTCTTCCATAGTTGCTCGGGACAGTGTGAGATGTTGCCACGGTCGACACCCCGTGTCCTCTGGAGGCTTGCTGGTATGGATATGGTCTGAGACACAAAAGACGCGTTTCAGTTAGAAGAATATGCACCAATTCTATTAGTAAATGAATGAAACATTTTAGCCACACATACTCACATTTTCTCACTGGGTGTGTTGACTTTGCAAGCACACAACAGGCATGCACCTCCACACATGGCGAGTATGGATGAAGCCCAGCCGATATACAAGCCCTCTCCAATCTCATACCTGTGATACAATAACATTGAACATGTACTTTTTTGTTATTATTGAATCCATGGTAAACAACAACGTCACTTTGCGCCGTTCAGCTATTGTTCCGCTTCTTTTCAACTCGGTGACATACTGATATGTATTGACTCACTTTGTCCCCGGATAAAACTGGTCAAAGAACTCCTGTGTGATGTTGGCTGCATACCAAGATATAGCAATCATGGTGCAAAGCCCTACAAAACACAAAACATAGTTTACTTTAGACAAGTGGGATGTTTTTTCAATGCAAACAACGCACACAGTTACAAGCTAAAATAACATGAACAAGGTCAAAATAGGCTTTTCAGATAATAAAATGATGTCAGGAATGTCAGTCCGGAGCTAAAACCATTTCATGCAATTTTATAAGATTATATTAAGCAAAATTATCTGCTTGTTACAAGGAGTGACTACTCCTTTATATCCACTCTACAAGTTTTATCTTAATAGAGTATGATTACTATGTAAATAAAATAAAACATATAGTTCTAACATTTAAAAGCCTTTCAAATTAACCTGAAATTATTAGTATTTTGTTTGTGGATACATAGGTCCCTGATGGAGGTGTCACAATTTGAGCGTTCAATTTCAATTATCGAAATCAAAAGCAGGATTGGCGATTTAAATACATTATTTAGATTTAACCATATGGCCTTGGTGTGATATATTCCACAAAACTATGGCAGTTATATCACACTTGATACCATGTAGCCTATCTTTTTAAAGAAGAAGAATGAAAATGACATAAAACCAATGATCTGTTGATCTTTATGAATCAAGACTCAATAGTCTTAATAGCATAGCCGTCACTGCTGGGGGAAAAAAACCCTCTTTAAATCGAAAATGTAATCGAATTGTGACCTATTCTCACAATCCATTGGTAATGGCAGGCTTTTGTGCATCAGCAGGTTTGTTAGAGTATGGATAACCTTTTGAACTGGTGAGCCATTTTCTGATAGCTTGTCTTCTGCACACAGAGATAGGAGTGCCAGACGTGATTTACCTTTCTAGGTGTTTTGTGTGTGTCCTCCTGGGGACTGGACATTTTCCTCAGTCATTTTAAAGTACCATAAACACAGGGACATTTTTTAAATTTGAGGTGACTTCTGACCAAACATTTTCCCATTTTTTTTTTTTTTGTTACATGGCTGTTTCATCCATCCCCAAGTCTTTACCCTGTAGTAAAAAGAACACTCCTCCAATCGCAGCGATCCTCCCCTTCAGGACGTAGTTTTCTCCTCCTATTTTTGAGCATTTGATTCCTGCGAGAGTAGCCACGAGTGCAAACGTTCCAAACACAATGGCAGCGATCATGAGTGCCCGGGAGGCCTGAATGTACCCTGTGTGCAAACATAAAAAAAATATGTACTTGTAATAACATGCGTTACACATAAATCTATATATTGACATTGCAAGCATCGAAAAAAAGCAAATGCTGTATTAGTAAAAGCAATCATAATTTTCTTTTCTGCACGCTTTAGCCACAGAGATGACGTTCAATGTTACAACAGGACTATTGTCGATGCAGGTGTGAGGCCCCGAGAGGCTCACTGATGGTAACCCTGGTTCTATGAGCACAGGCAGAACCCTCAAACAGACATTACACAAACAACTTAACCTAACACTTAACAAAAAATATTTTCTTCAATCTATCCAAACAGCCAGCATTGTCCAGCAGATGAAATGTAGTCGTAGTTGTATAGACCTCTGTAGTTTCAGTGAGACAATTCTCAGTTGGCTGAAGGGGAGACACACAGGTTTGATTCCTGACTAACACACTGACTAATCCCCCTCATTTTAACAAAACAAAATGTGTATGTGTGAACTGGAAAGCAAGTTTTTGCCTCTGATGAGAAGGGCGTGACAATTTTTACCTCAGGACTCAAGACGAGGACTGGGCATCCAGTTTCATGTTTCATGTGCTATACAGTGCTTGTCAATTGCCTCACATTGGTAAACGTTCATGGTGAATGTTTATATTTCTATATTTAAACAGATGCCTGAACAGGTTTGCCAAAGTAGTTAAGAGTCTCCAACAAATTGTAAGTAATATTAGTTATTTGAAATTACTTTTGGCTTGAAATGGCTTTTATTATTTTATGATATCTATTTGTCTGGGTTCACCGTGGTTATGCTTTCTTATCCCCTCTGATCTCATCATATCTTATATTACCTGTCTTTACTACAGATTATAGCCAGTACAGTAGATTGCTCCTGATAGGCTTTTAAAGGTACACCAAGGTCCTGTCTAGATCAAGGAAAACAATGACAAATGAGAACAGCCGTTTCTCCACCGTTGGGTTTGATCCACTGGTATAAGATTCAGCTGAATTCAGTGTGAATCTTTCAGAGTCAAACTGTTTTATTGTACATAACTTTATTACCCCTTTACACATTGGAGATGAATTAAAACATTTTGTCTTTGTTTTTTTTGTTAAGAGCTCTGTTCCAAAAGCTATTTTTCCTTACACAATCTTTATAGCGTGAAGAGTAAACTCTATCTTCAACATCCTAATTCATTGAGTGGGTGGATTAGCATTTAAAACAGATTAGTAGTAATAAACACTAATAAAAAACCAATTCTGTGTTGGCCACATACCATTAAGTGCGAGTAAAGATGGAAAATCCCTGCAGTTGTGAACTCCTGTAGAGTCAGTTGCACAGGACATCCATAGGTTTTCATAGATGGTTGATGTGGTGATAACGTTACCGTCCACTGTAGATTCCTTCCAGTATCGATTTGGAAGGGCGATCCCAACCATCAGCCAGCCCAGAAACCCCAAGAAGAAGGCAAAAGCTTCCACTATCGCATTCATACTCCCTTGTTTCTTCTGTTCAACCCGTGTAGTTATCCAGAGAGAGAAACACGTAATACAAACGTTGACTCCAAGCTATCTTCCTGCACAAACGTGTGGATTTGTTGGCCCCAAAGTCTCAGTGTGCCAGACCGATTCCCACCAACCCCCGAGCTAAGATGCTACAGAAAACCACAAATCAATGATTAATTCCTAATAGCCCACTTATGATTTCACCTATTATTCTCGACTCTATTGAATCTTTTCAAAGACTCCAAATGTTTACCCCACTTGAGGGACAACAGGGAGGTGAAGTCCAACCTTCAACCTTACTAACGTCTATAGACTTAAAGCTATTTGTCACCTTTTGACGTTTGCTTTGAACACTGTGTCAATAATATCAAAATGTTATTGATGGGATTCAAGTCACGATTTGGCTCCTCACGTCACCCTGTGTCCGAGGGGATGATGGGTAGGTTTAGTGGCATCAAGAGGTAAGGGTGCATCACCACATACTGACCTGCAGTTTGTTGCCCCGCAGATAAACCTGTTTGCTTGTCTGACAACTGAGCCTTTTTCATTAGTTTAACAAATGTAGCGTTGTTCATTATCAGACCTTTATCATCATGGTGATGATGTACCACCGCAGCTGTCTGTTTGAGGGTTCTGCCTGTGCTCATAGAACCAGGGTTACCATCAGTGAGCCTCTAGGGGAACTGAGAAATTTATGGAAAGTGTGAAGAACCAGCAAACCAATCTTCCCATTTTTTTTTCAAAGTCTCTGTGCATCTTGGACTTTCAAAATGGTGACCACACATAATTTATTTTTTAGTTAATTCCATATTTTCCAAGCCCATGGATTAAATGAGACCATTTGCAACAAACTAAAGATGATGTTACTTGCCATTTTATTGTAGTGAGACCAATTTTTGTAACTTGACCTCACTGTATGAAATGAGCTGTTGTAACCTCTCGGATAATCACAGCCTTGTGAAACTTTACAACCATAAACTAGAGACCTGGGGCATTCACATTATATATGACTTTCCTATGTATATTGAAAATAAGGGAGTTCATGAGCAGTTTCCAGAACAGAAGTGATCACCATCCAATCACTGAAAAATGCAATTCTTGCAGAAATCTCCAAATGCCAAAAGTTTTTGATACCAAATCACAGCATGGATTTTTCTATGGCGTTCCTCAAGGTCTTGGTGTCTTAATGTGATATTTTGGAGGATTTTTCTTTAACCATTTGGATCAATTCTTGTCCCCCTGCATTTCTGAATAAATAAAATGTATATTTAGCCATCTGCGTACACTGAAAAAAATAAAACAATGGATGAACTTTAAAAAATTGAAGTAATCAATCACACAAACTATTTGATATTGACTCA
>JAOVVB010109864.1:0-12806 GCA_028570985.1 Heterobranchus longifilis
GGAGAGATTATCTTGCTGAACAAAACATGTGAGTATCATAAACTTGTCGTCGCCACAGAGCTTATTTTCTACAATGATCCAAAATCCAATGCAAAAATCCCATAGGCATTTTGTTGAGGGAACCAGGGTGACGCTAACTTCCTGGTCAGCCTACAGAAAGACCTCGTCCCTGCGGCTCCCTATAGTTATGAAGTATCCTGCAGAGTCCCTGCAGAGGGCCAAGTAAAGTCACACTAATGGATTGTGAGACTGATAAGCTTATCTGTCGACCTCAAAGCAGATGTGAGTCTGAAGGAGAGTGGATACAATTGAGTTATGTAGAAAAACTCAATGTTTTTCATCACTTTTTTATTACAGTGTAAGATGCAGCGGAGAATAGACTCTGACATGCAGAATAACAGCAGGAGGAGCAGCGTGACCTTTGAGCACATCAACTTTCTGCTTTTCAACAAACATTACAGTGAACACTGAGCTTATAAGCCAAAGACAACTACTGCCTACTGATCTAAGACTCAGTTGTTTATTTAATGGTTAGCAATTAAAGCATAATGATCAGCCATGCACTTCATGATCATCATATCCAAAATAAATTAAGGAGATTTAATGAAATAGTCTTTGATATTATGTTTGATCAAAAGAAGGAAGACGTACTCCAGTAGAAGTAATACCACAATGTAAAACTATAAACTCCATTATAAGTAGTAGTTGTGCATTTAGATATTTAAAAAAAATATATTTATTTAAAACTAAAGATGAGCAAAATATAGTCTAAGAATCAAAAGTAAAAACTGCTACTGTTGCATTAACATGTAAACAGCATGTTACAGGTGTAGCTGGTCGAGGTGTAATTCTACTTTATATACTGTTTGGGAGTTTAATCTATAACAATGCATCACATTTTTAATCTATTATTATGTTTTGTACATCACATCTTGATCTGCAAAGTAGCCTGGAACTACAGCTGTGAAATAAATACACATAGTGCAGTCAAAGGTACAATATTTCCCTCAATATAAAGTAGCATAAAACACTTCAGTGTTATGAGCTGGCTCAGGTGGCCACAACAAAAGATAGACACACCATGTCAAAGTTATAACAAAATATTTTTATTTAAGCAAATAAATTAAATGAAGCCATATTAAAGGGTAAGTGATGGATGTGGGCATTGTAAAGTGCAAAACAAGGCATAAGATAAACTAAAGCAACATAACCAAACAAACAAATGGGTGCGTGCAGGGAGAAGGGAGAGAGAGAGAGAGAGATGTGTCAGCTGTAACAGGACTTAAATCACCCTCAGGTGTTCCAGGTTGTCCCTGACGATCACCTGCACGACAGGTGAATCACAGCAAACACAAGATGACAGCAGGGGTCATCACAGTAAAGCCCAAATGATTTATTAATCCTTTACACATTCCACTAAATGCACTACATTAATTTAGCTGAAGCTTTTTATTAAGCAATTTACAATAAGTGCATTCACCCAAGAAGATACCAAATTGCAAGAATCATGTGAGTATTAACTTCATCAAATAAGCAAAACTGCAAAATACTGTCTGGCCAGCCTATTATGCTCTCTAATTATACTAAAAGGACAGTAGGACCCATTCTCTATGTAAATGTGGTCTTTAAAAAACATTTACAGATTTGTTTTTACACTTTTAGGCTACAAGTGATGATGTAATTTTGCAACTGCGGGCCTTGCAAAATTGTACTTCAGCTTTATGTTGAAAGGATTATTTGTCACACAAGTAAATATGTGTAGTGAAATACAATGTGGCATGCTTTTGAATATGTGCTAAAAGACTAGTGAACAGGATTAAGAAAAATAAAGTGTACAATCTGATGGCAACAACAAAAGGGTCACAACAGTCATATTAAATGTATTGTTAAACAGTATGTAACAGTTATCATTCAACAATCCCTGAATGAGAAGTGCCAGCCTATATAAAGTCAGCTTGTGTAAGAGTCACTGTTACACAGACGCTGAAGAATAAGAATAAATAATCCTATTTTTAAAGTGTTGAAATCATAAAGCTTCTGTTTCAACGACTCAACTAAGTTGGTGATTTTCCACCCACAAGGTCACTGAATCGTTAAATCTGCACCTCAGGTGCTAAATTCAGGTCTGCTGACTGCTAAGTATTGTATTTTGTGACTTTAATAGCTCCCAAAACACCTTGTGCTGCTGAAACAGGTCTTGCCTTCATTTTCCAAAAGCCCCACAGTGGTTATCGATCACCATAAATACCTTTCTGTGTGCCTGTACTTTTTACTTTGTTTCCACAGTCTGCCTGTGTATTTGCACTCTAAATCATCACAATAGTCTGTTATTTTGATTTATTTTTCAATATTTTTCTCTTTTCAATGTTGGTGTAAAATCAGTCTCTCCTGATGTGGACGTGCTGTTGGACTTATATGCTCAATGGCATGGAGGGAATTCTTCTGACGAAAGAAATTCACTTAAATCAATTAGTGTTTAGTTTATTTATTTATTTATTTTTTTACTTGGATCCAGTCAGTGCAGCCATTTGGTGTAATCAGTGCTATCTGTCTTGCTGGCTTTCTGGCCTTGAGGCTCGTTCCTATTAGTTTTTCTGAGTTGGGACTCCGCTCGGTGTTCTGAGCCAGAAGTTCTGCCTGACAAAGACAAAAGGTCTAAACTCTGTAGAACTGAGAAAAAGGACTTTAAAGTTACTTAGGTGTCCAGCCAAAATAATTGTAGACATAATATTAGAAACTTGGCAATTCTTTGTTTTTCTAATGAAGTTATTTATCCATAAAAAAAACTTGACCTTTGACCCTTATTTGGAAGTTAAGGTCTGCCTTTACATTGTCTGTAAAATAATAAAAGGCAAAAGGCCTTAACTTCCATTTGTTGTTGATTACAGTAAGCAATATACTGTATGATATATATATATATATATATATATATATATACACCATAGAATCCAGTGATATATGATGAAACTGTCCACTTAATATGAATAAGAATAAATCAGTTTGTAGGGTTTTTAAAAACCACATTATTGCCAACTTACATAATTAGGACCAAATTGGTTGAACTAATATTTGTATTGAATAAAAACAAAACCTCTTTATTCAGATGTTTGTTTCAGTGTATATGATACAGAATACAGAGGCAAAACACTGTAACTAAAGCGCAGGAAAAAGTAACTTCATGCGTGGGAAAACAAAGCCAGTGAAACTTAAGTTCGGGGATTTTGCCTTATCGGTTTCTCCAGAACTTTTCGTACTTAAGGCAAACACAACCCACTATTTTCAACAGAAAACAAGACTAGATATTTGTCCACATGATAGAGCAGGTTTTCAATGTTCCAAAAATGACAAAAAGTCATTTTTGACCAAAATGAAGTTAAGGTATTTTTGCCTTTGCACTGCAGTTGTCATTGGCTGTCATGATAAATCCAGCTTGGCTGCATGTATTTCTAGTAGTAGAGTTTGGTAATGTAGCGTGTCCAGCTCTTAGATTCCAGGGTGACGGTTTCGGCCACAGGCATTTTCCTCTATCAATATTAATTTGTGTGA
The DNA here is from genome assembly GCA_028570985.1 of Heterobranchus longifilis. Classification (NCBI taxonomy): domain Eukaryota; kingdom Metazoa; phylum Chordata; class Actinopteri; order Siluriformes; family Clariidae; genus Heterobranchus; species Heterobranchus longifilis. Next base: position 3,547 of record JAOVVB010109864.1, read on the forward strand.
CACCGCGACCAGACCATCCTCCTGGGACTGTGTGACCTCATGTGTGGTCACTCGAGGAGAGGAGGGATAAAAACGCAGCAGGTGTTGCGTCATGACCACTTCGCCCACTATAGCGTGTATATAAGTGCTCAGTTAGAGAAAAGCTATTTTGCAGCAATTGAGGTCAAGCATTGCAGTAGTGCAGGTCAAGATATAAGCTTCTAAAAGAAGTAGAGGCACCCATTAGGTAAAGGATCTGTCAGATTAGACTAGATCTCACAACTGGATTTAAAGGATTTAAAGCTGAGAGAACATGATTCATATGCTTCATTTGTCTTTTATCCCCAAAGCTAAAGAGGAAAAAAGAAATCAGACTTGATGCCTGTGCAAGAGGCTTTATTTTGATGTTTTTTGAGGCAGCTCTTGATTTTCTCTTCTGCCTGGGTGACTGCCCCTACGTGACCAAGGTGGCACCTGCTGTTTCAATGATGGATGGTTGACAGGGGCATTCGCTTTCACCCCTTCATCCTTCGTTTGCAGTGATATAGTGACCTTCTTTTCTTCATCCTTGTACCTCTTTATCCTCTTTTATATAAGTAGATATGCAACAGCCGCATCCCGCAGAGGGAATAATATACAATACAGGCTTATTTTACCTACTTTATATTTAATATTCTGTGCAGACGTATGATTCTGCTGCAGTTTAGTGTCATTCATGTTCATTCTTTTTTATATAGCCTAGTAGATATCACACTCTAGCAATGACACCCTATATAGAGCTAATTTAACCCACTTCATATTTGACAGTCTGTGTAATTCCTGTAATATTCCTGTACAGATTCATGATTCTGCTGTGATGTATTGTCCTTCTGCTCATCATCTTCATACCTCATATAGTAAATATGTAACAGCCACACCCTGCATAGGGAAAATATACAACATGACTAATTGTTTGACATTGCAATTACAGTTTTATTGTACCTACTTTATATTCTGTGTAATTCTTATTCTTGTGCATGCGTATGATTCTGCTGTGTCCTTCATCTTCATTATAGACAACCACACCATATGACACACAATTAATCCACTCTATATTCAATATTCTGTGGAATTATTCTAATATTCCTGTGCATACTTATGATTATGCTGCAGTTTAGTGTCCTTCATCTTCATTCTTAGACAACCACACCATAGTACACTCACAATTAATCCACGTTATATTTAATAATCTGTACAATTCCTGTAATATTCTTGTACAAATTTATGATTCTGCTTTTGTGCTTCTGCTACCTCATCTTCTTTTATATTTATGTAGCCACACCCTGGAAAATATAGCCTACCTATGACCTGCTGTGATAGATCCAGGGGCGTTTCCAGGGGTGGCCTTGACATGTCACATGCCACATGTCATGCTAGCTCATTGAGAAGGGGACAAAATATGGCAAAATTTTGGTGAGGAAAAACTGGTATGGTCATTTTCAAAGGGGTCCCTTGACCGCTGACCTCAATATATCCGAATGAAAATGGGTTCTGTGGGTCTCCCTTTTACTGTAAGTAGTGTTGGTATAAAGCCTTATACTTCCGCCGGGAAGTCCCTCCTCCCCTTTGTGACGTTCTCAAAGTCCCTTCGCTGCAGCCGTGGCGTAGTGCTGCCCCAGATTATTGTGATTGGTTTAAAGAAATATAAACAGGCCAGGGAGTTGTTTCCACTATACCAGGGGGACAGCTATTCAATCCAGACCTCCCCCCAGCGCGGACACACCCTTTTACAGACATGCCCCCTTTATGATAATCCCATGCAGTTTTCACTGCAAAAGAAAAAAAAAACAAACATCTATGGTGAGCAGGGGTGGGTAGTAAGTAATGCACATGAGTAAAAAGTATTCTGTTTTTTATGGAACCAGTACATCACATTCCTTTTTAAAATGTTACTTTTACTTTTGACTTGAGTATTTTTGTGGGCCAGTAATCTACTTTTAACTTCGCTACATTTGCCATTTATACCTTCATTACAATTAGTCTGTTATTTACAAGCAGTCATCCAACCTGTGTGTGTGTGTGTACGCAATTATGCAGGAGAGATTCCATTCCGGTACATGAGACATGCTTGTGCCAGATATTAATGGGCTGTGCAAATGCAATTGTTTTTTTTAGAAAACAGGCAATATCTTTTCAATTTAAGCTACAGTGTAAAAACATCTCAGTTAGATGATCACTGGATTGATTCTTACAGAATCCTCTCCTTGCGCAGAGCTCTGCTTTGCTTTTATCTCCCTTTTCCTCTAATTTGCATTGGTTGCTGTTTGTTTTACAGTGATGCCCAACAGTGAATTCTTAAAATAGTTGGTTACCAGTTGTTATCATTTTTTTGGGAGAGAGTAAATATGGGATAGAACAGTCCTGTTGGGCTTTACGCATGATGCAGGGGGGGGGGGTGTGGATACGCTGGTGCCCCACCGCATGCAGCTGGTGCTTTTTATTTATTTCATCTGTGCCCCTCAGACATTCTGAGTCCACCACTGCCCTCTATATATTGGCAGCTAGCAAGTATGATATTTTAAAGTGGTCTTATCGATACCTTCATGTAGATGAAAACAATAACAAGTCAAATAATTGTTTTAAACAGAAATAGTTACATTTAAGATAATCAACTTGCAAAGCAAAGTGCATTCCCTAAATAAGTTACACAGTGTTTATTTCTAACCTGATGCACTCTGAGGATGGAACACCTATTAATCCAAAAAGACTTGAGACTCGACTTGGACTTGCATGAAATGACTTGTGAAGATCAATGGCCCGCACACACTAAACAATATTAAAGCATAACTTGTACTTTGAGTAGTTTATTGACCAAGTACTTTTAAACTTTTACTTGAGTAGGTTTGTAAAGGGGTCATTTTTACTTTAACTTGAGTATTTCTTATGGGAGTAATTGTACATTCACTTGAGTAAAGATGTTCAGTATACTCATCCCTCACCCACCCCTGATGGCGGGTCTCAGGGTTAAAGTAGATATGAGTAGTGGAGACAGAAATGTTAAATTACTACATAGCCTACTTCATGCCACCCCTACATAAGTCGGTGGCCCACTTGGTCCACCCCAAAGAAAAAAAGTCTAGAAATGTATTTTCTGCAGAGACAATTTATTAAATTTGTTTTGGTCCCACTATATTATCTACTCATAAAGTTTTATTTATGGTCGTGCTGAAAAATTGGCTGTTAACTGTTGCGACTCAACTGGCGCGTAACGTCTACCATATTGGTGGGACTGTGGCAGTACCTCAGAAATGCAGGCTTACAAATTGGTGTATGTGTGTGTGTGTGTGTGTGTGTGTGCGTGTGTGTGCGTGCACGCACGTGCATAGCTTACTTCATGCCACCCCTACATAAGTCGATGCCCCACCTGGGCCACCCCAATGAAAAAAGTCTAGAAACGCCACTGGATATTTGAATTGATGAATCGTGCCGATGACATAGGCTTTCACATTAAAGCTTTGCTTTGTGTTTTTGATGCATGAAGTCACTAGAGTAGATCGTCTTTTCTTACTTCATTTAGGATACTTCTTCTTGAGCATTTTTGCAAAGTCACAAACTGTGAGAGGAAGGAGGACGGACGCCCTTCAGCAGCTGCAGCCGCGGACGTGCGCGCACCGCTGGAGGCAGTCGAGCTGCAGACCGGCTCTTGTTGGAGGAACTCTGGCTGATGTTCGCGGCGAGGAGAGAAAGAGAGAGAGGAGAGAGAGAGAAAGAGAGAGAGAGAGAGAAAGAGAGAGAGAGCTGGGTGGGCATGACATGTGAGCCAAGTCTGCACAGATACAACAAATACTCAAAGTAGGCTATGTCTGCGGCATGGGTGGGTCGATGCTCTGAGGGACTTGACACAGGTGAATGAGAGCACAGCTGCAGATTGTGTCTTTGATTATCTCTCCACAGTGAGAGGAGACCGTGCCTGCTGCACGCTGCTTCAGTCAGGCAGACGTCAAGGTGCTGCAGGCGGGAGAGGGACGGAGGAAGAGCCGCTGGTTTATGAACTGTCCGACCAAACGTTGAATAACGTGACGCCTTTACCGAGTGACCGGCACAGAGACGGGGACACACGGGAGTGGACACTATGTCAAAGGAGACGAGAGGAAAAGGTAAGGGGACACTACATGTTTAGTCTCGTGCTAACAGGTAGACAGCCGCGTCTCGTGCTGCTGCTGGATGTTGGCGCGCGCAACCCGCGTGCTGCATGGATGGAGGCAATCTGTAGGAATGTGCGACGGTCTGAAAACGGACCTCTGCTTGTCAAACAGCCCGGTCCGGTGGACTGTCCACCCCGGTCTGTCCTTCTGTCTGTCTGTCTGTCATTAAGTCTGTCTGTCCTGTCTATAATTCAGTCTGGCACGGACAAACAGAGACAGACAGGGCAGTGTTACAACGAAATTTGCGACCCGTCATATTCTGTGACGCTGCAGGGTCAAAGAGGCTAAATGTTGAGCTGTTGGCTGTGTAGTGACCTCGAGACAGACCTGTGGTCACCTGTTTCTGACATCACACACCTATCTGTATTTGTGAGTCACAGATACAGATTTGTGAGTCACGGATACAGATAGGTGTAGAATCGTGATCCTCTAAATAGGCTACAACATGCATGGGACTGATTCTATTTTTGGCAACAGATAGGCCTATTAAAATGCAGGATGTGAGCATCTAGGCTAGTGAAAAAAAAAAGAAAAAAAAAGAACTTTTGCTGAAATTCCCAGACACAGGACACAAACAGTGCGTAGCCCTATATTATACTGTAGAGCATCTCTATTCCTGGCATCAGACAATAAATCAGATAATAGCTAGGACAAAGTTAAACCAGGAGATGTGATAAAAGGAATAATACAATAGGAGTTCACTGCTAATAATAGCATGGCATTTTTTTCATGCAGCTCATTTTATTGTTAAATTTCATATGAGGTATGTGGGGCAGCAGTGTTGACAGGACAGCATCAGCGAGGCCTCTGAGGTCCTGACATTTCTGTAGCATAAAAGGTTTATTGTTGTTCATTCAAAAGATCCTTTTGCTGGCAGCTGTTTGCATTATGGTAGCCTTTTTTAATCTGTCCAAACAATGCAGTGCTTTAGGAGGTTGGATTTTATTTATTGGTCGGGTTACCTCTTTCTATGAACAAACATCATTTTATGGCAATTTTCAGATTTTGCACAGTGTTTAAGACAAGTTAATGTAAAAACCTGATAATCATCAGGGTGGCGGTGCGAGGCTTTTCTTCAGCCGGAGGTGCAGGGTTTATTAACTTGTGTCATCGAGCGGGAACCAGCCCTACCTGCTAAGTTCATGTTTCATTCTGCTCTGCTGAAGAGCCTTTGAGCAAGGCACTGAATCTCTTCCAGCTCCGGGCTTGCTTTTCTGTATGTGGCACATTTGTGCTTTGACCTTTTCCACAAGAGTGGAAAGAGAATTTCTCTGCAGGGATCAATAAAATATCAGATCATTCTTACTCTCAGTAGTGACAATAAGTGTCACAATAGAGAGGGGGATTTTATTCAGTGTGGTTTGGGCTTCAAAGTATGGCAGCCTTGGATTTAAAGTAACATCCTAACTAGATAGGAGGGTGCAGTGACATTCAAAGTGGAACCTCTCTAGGAATAAAATATTTCCCTTTCAACAAGAAGCTTAGTCAGACAAAGTGCCAGGCTGAGATCAGGAGCTGCATTAACCCATTACATCTCCATTTAGGTTCCATACATTTTCTGTGTCTGCTAGTCCCCACACTTCATTGCAGCTATATGCTGATCTCAGTGGGTGAATTATTCCAACCAAAGACATAATGTTTTTATGGCTGCACCATTAAAATCAAGTGGAAATATTCAGGGTTTGTGTAAAGCCTTTTGTGGCTCCAGAGGGAGCTGTGCGAAATCTGATGAATTGTCTCAAGGGACGTCACTTGAGTCCGCGTCAGTCATTGTTTGAAGTTTGAAAATGAAAGAAAAAAATAAATATATATCGGGGTGTGGAGTTGGAAAGAAGTGAGCTTACCAGACCTCGGGCCCGCTCCTCATCTCTGCTTGAAGCTAGCACCTCCAGGCTACATTAGCTGCTACTACCACAACACACGCAAACAGACCTTTTTCACAGTAGCCATTTCATTATGGCCCCATTCCATTAAGGTGGGCCAGGGCCTTCGTATTGTGCATGCTAGCTCACTCAATGGCTGTGGCACATAAAATAGAATGGAACCATAGCTAATTTGATCAATTACACCTATGTTTATGCGATGAGATGTCAAAATGGCTGCTGTGATAAGGGCCTATTGGTGACTGGACTGTCAGCTGTGGAATTGCATTGTGGTTAATGTAGGCATCAGGTTTTGACCAAGGAGAAAAATGTGTGGAATAAAAAAAGTTGCTGGTATTGTGTTCACTGTGTGTGTGTGTGTGTGTGTGTGTGTGTGTGTGTGTGTGTGTGTGTGTCATCATGCAAAATGTGGTTCTGGAGACACTGTTGCGGGAACAGAAGCGGTTTTGAGTAATTCAGGTGTTTATGTGTCTGCGGCCAGATATTGTCACCACGATAGCGTTGCAACTTTACTAGATGCAGTCCTGAAACTTTACAAGTGTTTAGGTTTGATAAAAATGAAGGCAGAGTTCGAAAATGGGTGTGGTCTGCGCAAGGGTACCAGAAGTAGGGGGGTAGGTTGTAGGGAAGGGACCATCGGCCACCCACTTTACGCCCCTGGCCTGATTTGGTGTTGTGGCTGGTGGGATCCATCGCAAGAGGGTCTCCGGTGATCCTTTTTTTAAAAATCAGCCAGCGTAGATAATTAGTGCAATGGTTTTCTCTTTTAAGATACGTTGGCAATGTCGCTAGAATTTGAATTTTGAGTTAGAGTTATGAGGATTTGAACAAAGACGGGCAGCGCAGCAGAGTCAACACGAGGCATCAAGCCAATAAAAGGCTTAATAAAAGGCCCTGCTCATGATAAAAATATGAAAGGGAATAAAAACAAACATAAGATGCTGAAGGTCATTGTCGTTTTGAAACCGAGGCACAGTTTGGGTCACAGTTTGTAAAGAGTTTGTTTGCATGTTTATTACTTTTGTACATAAAAAATGTCAGGTGCAGCCTTTAAGGTCACCAAGAATTTGTTCGACTCTGCAAATCAAGCAAGTGGTCCTATTTTTAGTAGACAGTCTCACAAGACAAATTAGATTCTTTGAATGCATGGAAAAACTCCACAGCTGCAACTGGATGTCTTCTTCAGTTCATCTTAATTATATTGCATTGAGCCTCACCGTAAAATTCACACAATAATGGAAACTACACTGTGAGGCCTCACATTATTTCAGCCCAGCTCTATAAAATCACGTGAACCCTGCGATGCTCCAGCAGGCCGGTGGCAGAATGAAAGCAACGTGCAGTGTGTGAGTTTAATGCTAGTACATTCACATCTCAAGCATGCAGTGTATCTGTTTTCATTAAATATCGCTTGACCTCAGTTCACAGTATAACTTGTGAAGTAAAGCGGTTCTCATGGAAACATTGTTCTTCAAAGTCCCGCCATCATGGACAGGGCACACTTTTTAATTTCACGACTTTCACTTACGTATGCAGATCTTATCTTTGTCATTTTCAATTATAAGAGGGCTGCAAGGGATTCTACACTTCTTAACTCTAATTTACATTTTCACTCTTGGCTCAATTGAGAGCTAAATCTTCTCTATTGTCTAGAGTAGGGACTGTGAATGAAAAGGCAAGGATAATATAGGAGTGCTGTATATATTATTTCATCATTAAAGTATGGCAATCAGCATTTATGGACTATCTATGCTTTACAGTTTCAGTTTGCAGTGCCGTTACTCGGCTTCTGCAGAAACGATGGCCTTGTGCCAGATTCACTGACTGCCTATTAAATCAGAAGAGATCATTTAAGCAGACTAATAAGGATTTATATATTATGAGGGCAGTGCTGCAGATTCAGTCCTCAAAATAAAGCAGGTGTGACTCAAAACATTTTTTAGGCATGCTAGCGGCGTTGCTCTAGGGATGGCAATGTCGCTCTATTTGGTTGGTCCACCACTTTGACCCACACTAAAATATCTCTACAACTATTGGATGGATTGCTAGGAAATTGTGTACATATATTCATTGTCCCCTGATGATTAATCCTAATAACTTTCTTGATCCCGTAAACTTAGTGCTATATGGGTCGATATTTTAATTTATACTGTGAAATGGATTGATACAAAGTATAAATATCCAGATGATAACATCTTAATGACTTTGGTGATCCCCTGGCTTTCCCTCTAGCGCCATCATGAGGTTGAACATGGTAAACATTATATTTGCTATACATCAGCATGTTAGCATTGTCAGGGGAAATCCCTAAGCAGGGTCCTCATTGTAAAATGTTCATAAGGGCTATTTTCACAGTTCATATTACAAAAGAATGAAGGGAGATGGATGTTTCAAATGCATTTTGAATGGTATAAATCAATTCAGCCATTGTGGAGATATCAATGTCTAAAGTCAAAAAAACTTTCAGTCTGCAAATTTGAGGGCGTAGGTTGCAAGGAGAGTAACATCAGTAGGCTATAAACTGTAGGTGGGGGATTTCAACATATTGACCCAGGGAAACACACATTGAACATTTGGCCGAGGGAAAAACGACATTTCTGAGAATTTGAAAGATCTCCTTAATGTATCATATTAAGAGGATATTGAGCCGGGGAACATCGAACCCTGGGGACATTTATATGCTCCCCATTGTCATTGTGAGCGTGTTAGCATGCTGATTTTAGCGTTTAACTCAAAGCACCACTGTGGCGAGTACAACCTCACAGTGCTGCTAGCATGGCAGTGGACTCTTAGTCTTGTCGAATACACATTCAATGATGCCAGTTGGCTATCAGCCATTTTACATTACATTTTACATTATATTTTACATTACATTACATATATATAATCTGCTGGTATAGGAATTCATATACTCTTTAGTTACACGGCTGTTTCTCTCTCCTTGATTCTACTTCCGCCCCGTTGCTTGAGCTGCGACTTGAAGCCAGACAGGTCTTGTGCTGCCAAATCTCCCTAAGAACTTTTGCTTTTCTAATCGCCCTCAGTCATCTTCACCCCCCCCCAGAGTCGAACTGTTTGTCCTCCCTCATGAATGCTCCAGCAATCAGTGTGAGGTACAGCACCTCTGAGCATTTTTGTATGCCTCATATTTGATGAAATTGGATCAGTCTGAAGGGGTGTTTTTTCCATTTGCTGTCCAAATAAAATAAATGGG